>JALPQI010012379.1:0-33780 GCA_025490895.1 Thaumatotibia leucotreta
GAGAAGATTTTGGGAATGTGATGAATTTTGCATTACATTAATATTAAAATCGCCTCCTATTACTATTCGCATTTTTTGTTGTTTAAATTTAACTTTACATAAAATTTTTCTTAATGTTTCGAAAAAGATATGTATTTCTCTATCGGGTCTGTATATATTTATAACAAAAAGATTTAGCTTAGGTATTTCAATTCCACAACACTCCACGACACATTCAGTCGATAACTCTGCAATATCTCTTCGCTCAATATAATCTAGGTCTTCTTGTATCAGAATCGCCGCACCCCCTCCAGGTCGCGTACTGCGATGATAAGACGCCGCAAACTCGTAGCCGCTAATGTTTATGAAACTTCTTTGCGCTTCCGAAACCCATGTTTCGGTTAAACATAGAACTTTCTAGTCGTGTTCCGATAAAAATGATTCTAATAGGTGAGTTTTATTTTTCAGGCTTTGCATATTTTGGAAAAGTATGTTAATTTCTAAAGGAGATTGTAAGGAATGCTGGTCTATGTATTCGGTTTGAGGTAAATTATTCACGAAAGGAATCACGTTGTGATATTTCTATCTGTTTGTTGTTGTCCTGTTCAGCTAGTTGCGATATGATGCTGCTTTTGTTGATATTTGTTGTGGAACGGTCCATTTGCGCCACTTTTTCCAGGGCTGGAGTACACTCTTCGCCATTTATAAATAATCTGTTGTTGCGAATTATCGCGAATTTTCCCATTTCGACGTGCATCCATTTGGTGTTTTTTTAACAGTTTCCTATGTTGTAGTGCTTCTTTTGATAAGTATTCCGATACTGAGTAGCCACTATTTTGGAAGCTGGAACGTTGGTCGTATATATACATTGTCATTCTTTTATTTATGAGTTCTACTACGAGTGGGCGCTGGTAGCCAAATTTTCCAATTCTTTTAACCGATTCTATATATCCGTTAATATTGATCATGAGAATATCAAAAAACATACTTGATATTCTATAACAAGATCCTCCGGATAAATAAAAAAATACATTAAAGAAGGGACTGGGTCAACATTATTTTCGTTGTCTTGTTTCATACCACTCTGTCACGCTGTTGCTGTTTCGACTCAGTGTACAAAAAAATCCCGTGCACTTGTATTTCTTTTTCACGCCAGATTTTAATCCATACATCAGAAATTGAAACAAAACATCATCTCATACGGAAATCACCACTGCGTCACGTTTTCTAGGGACACAAAATACGACAACGAAAATAATTTGGACCCGACTGCTTACAACTGTTTAAGGTGTGAGATAGTTTAATGTATATTACTGAAGTGATATGATAAAACTGTATTAATTATTATTTATTATTATTATTTTAGCCTTGGTTGTCCACACTGAAATGTTATGCTTGGTATTTATGTTAAATATTTCTGCTTGTTATGTGTGTGGTCCCTTATGGGTAAAAGCCTCCTCCATCTTTTTCCATTTTTCCCTGTCGTTAGCAGTGGTCATCCACTGTGATCCCGCTGTCTTTATAATTTCATCGGCCCATCTTCTCTTTGGCTTTTCAGGTCCTCTCTTGCCCATAGGGCCTGTCCATTTTGTAACTTGCCTTGTCCATCTTTTGTCACTATATCTAGCTACGTGGCCTGCCCACTGCCATTTTTGTCTTAAGCTGTATTGAAGAGCATCTATTAAATTGGTTTTCTTACGGATATCCGTGTTTCTTGTTTTGTGAAACTGTATTAATAAATGGGTTTAAAAATATCATTGTTTTTTTGGGATATTTTAATATATATTTATTTACCCAAGTTAATTATTTTCAATACTTATAGAGATCTTTCAGCTTTTTCTGAACACAAACTGCTATGATGACGTTCTCTTTCAAAATTAGTTACATTACATCTTAATAAATATGCCGGCCTTTCTCCAATCTGCATCAGTGTATCATTGTTAAATTTATTTTGCAATCTTTTTCGGGGTACGATTATTTATTATAATTATGTCCATAATTTAAACCACTCAGCTATGGTCATATAACTACTGCAACTTTGGTTCACAATTACAACTCCTAAATAAACATCAGTCGTTATCTCCTTTTTGGCTTTGTTCAAGTTTTTAATATTATTGTTGAGGAGTTTTTGCCTAAAAAATCCCGATTAATATAACAGTTACACCTAAAAGAAGATATTTGATAAAGTTTTAGACCATTGTTGGCATTTGGACTATAGTTAGGTGGCTTTATGGTAAGAAGCAGGCTTTCGAAATAAGGGGCTGGCGGAAACTAGAAAAGGTTACTTGGATACAGAAAATGAATAAAGAGGGTATAGTTAATGAAAGAAGGAGTTTATTAAAAGTAATTGAAAACAACGACGTACAATTATAAAACATTCACTTCGCCATAATGACTATAGTAAAGTTGTGATTGAGAGAAAAATAGAGGGCAGAAGGAAGAGGAAGATTGAATTTGCGAAAAAAAACTCATCACTCTCTGACTAAGTGATGTTGTAGAACCACTCTGATAAATAAACGATTTATATTTGTATTAAATCAGTGATATAATTATTTTGGATACGTGAAAACGAATACGAGGTAAATGTTACGCTGGGAAAGCGGATTGGCGATCGCAGTAGTGTGTCCACTATGATGACGCTGCCCAATCATCAATCAAATCAAACAATGGTCAAACACTTCAATCCGTTAGTCGGCTTTTGCGACACAAGGGAAGAGTAGGGGTGTGACAATTGTATTCTTACTGCCGTTAATTTATCACATAAAAAGGGTAAAATAAACAAAGAAGGAATCAGGAATGTATTTAATCTATGAGCATAAAGACTCGTAATAGCCCGGAGTTGTTTGCGTATGTGGCGTGTCATCTGACGCTATAAATTGTGCACAAATATAGTCCTCTTCGTGGAATGATTTCGTGTTTGGCAATGCAATCCCGATAGGCATCGGCAGACCGTCCCTTTTGGCTATGTCCTCCTGCTGATTGGCACACGACCATGTAGTTACGCCGATGAGCTCATTGTTTCTGTTGAGGAGAATATGTCCCAGGCCGAGGAGGTAGCGGTAGCAAGACGCGTCTTTGGCGAGATGCTCCTCTGTGGTACAAGAGTGTACACAAGGGACTAAGTAGTCGTTAGGCCTGTCGGGCGTGGAGTAGAGTTGGTTGCAGACGCCGGTACTCGCGTGGAGGTTTGGTAGCGTGTAAATGGTTGTACGCTCGGGTTTATCTGGCTGTAAGTAATTATAGTATATTGATTTAAACTTTCACGACTATTTTAACGACACAGGGAGGACTGGGGACACGGGTGTAACGTCATGCCCAAAACGTCAGGATATACCAATCGTTAGGAAAATCTAGATGAATGTTAACAAAATGGCTGACTTTCCATCGTATTTGACGTCGCTGACACAAATCGTGAAACACGTTGGCAGATGTATATTTACATTAATTATATGAAATATCAATAATTTTAACTAAAAATATATGTGACCTCAAGGCTGGATTCAAGTTGGTGATAAAACCAAGATTGTGTTCTAAAACTGCATCATTATGAAATAATGCAAGGTTTTAGGTATGTTTGCAGTTTTGCTTGCTTTCTACTGATTAATGCTATGGTACGCTCCACCTATCACCCGCTACCCATGGGAGAATTCCGTAAGTTGAGCGATAACTTTGTATATTCTCAGTGTTCATCCTGTAAACAACTGAATTTTCCCAAAGGCGCCCTATAACAGATTGCATATGGCCAAGAAATTCGACCGGTGTCCGTTAAGCCCGAGTGGCTTAGGCATCAGCTGCGAAAACTGAGGACGTGATTTCAATTCCCACCTCCAGGGTCGGTATAATATCCAAAATAAGAAATTTTAAACAACCAACTTCAATCGATTCCTCCGAGATGCTATCATCTATAGTTTCCGTCATTATTGCGACGGATGCAGACCCTCAACAAAGAAAAGTTCCCAGATACGACGATACAGATGATGTGGCTCGACCACCTGCCTCCCCACGTTCGCTCCGTGCTGACCGTCAGCGAAGCATTCAAAATCAAGACCACACTGGAAGATCTCGCGTTGTTAGCGGACAAGATGATGGAGCATATACCTACCACAGCACATCAGATTGCCGCCATCTCATCTCCAGTCATCCCTCCACCTTCGCTACCGTCATCACAGCACCCGACCACAGCTTACCCACCAGGCCTCGATGCGCAATTTCTCATCGGCGAGATAAGAAGATTGTCACTCGAAGTCGCCGAGCTACGATCCAGACCACGTGACAGCTACAATCTTCGCTACAGCCGATCGCATCGCCGTTTCCCGTCACGTCCAAGAAATACTTCGCAATCGTCGCAGTCGCAAGATCGAAGCCGCAGAAGCTCACCATTGCCGTACTGCCATTATCACCGCCGATTCGGCATGGATGCACGAAATTGCACGTCACCCTGCAGCTTCAAGCCGATCCCGTCATCATCATCATCGCCGTCGGAAAACTAGACGTAACGCTGGCTGCGGCGGAAACCGGCGTTACTCACACATCACACCGCCTATTCGTGACCGACCGCACTTCAAAATTAACATTCCTCGTGGACACTGGCGCTAACATCTCCGTGCTACCCCGAACGCCCGGCACCAAAGCGCAACCACTGCCATTTCAACTCTACGCAGCGAATAACACCGTCATACCTACCTACGGAGAGAAGACGCTAGAGCTTGATTTGAAGCTACGTCGACCGTTTCGTTGGAAGTTCGTCATCGCAGCTGTATCGAAACCTATCCTCGGTGCAGATTTCCTCGACTACCATCACCTACTCGTCGACATAAGGAAGAGACGGCTAATCGATGGCAAGACGCTACTCTACACTAACGCGCAGATCTGTACTGCTAACATACCTACCGTGCGCAGTATAGACGTGCAGCAGTCGTACCACAACATCCTTGCCGACTTCCCAGGAACGACTCGTTTAACATCGATGAAGCTAAGCCCGAAACACAACGTCGAACATTTCATCGAAACGACTGGACCTCCACTGCACTGCAGACCTCGTCCAATCGCACCGCACCGCTATGAACTCGTGAAGAAAGAATTCGCCAACATGATGGAACAAGGCCTGTGCAGACCAAGCAAGAGCCCTTGGGCATCACCTCTTCACGTCGTGCCGAAGAAGAACGGTGAATTACGTGTGTGTGGCGACTACAGACGGCTTAACGCAATTACTAAGCCCGATCGTTACCCAATCCCACGCATACGTGATTTCACCTACCAACTCGCCGGCAAGCAAGTTTTCTCCACGTTGGATCTCAACCGCGCATACCAACAACTGCCAATCGCTGAAAAAGACATCGAAAAAAGTGCCATTATAACTCCATTTGGCCTTTTCGAGTTTCCACGGATGTGCCCCGGACTCAAGAATTGTGGTCAAACATTTCAACGTTTCATCCACGAAGTACTGCGCGACCTTGACTTCGTTTTCCCATTCGTCGACGATTTACTCGTTGCATCGACCGACGAAAAAACGCACGAAACTCACCTACGCGCCGTACTAACAAGACTGCAAGATTACGGCATAACCATCAACCCGTCAAAGTGCGTATTCGGCAAGTCATCAGTGAAGTTCTTAGGCTACGAAGTCAGCAAAGATGGAATTCGACCGCCTACTGAAAAAGTACAAGCAATCATCGACTACCCGAAGCCTAAGAATATCGACGAATTACGACGATTCCTTGGCATGCTGAATTTTTACCGCGAAAATATCAAGAACGCCGCACAAATTCAAGCACCGCTCTGCAAATACCTACACAACGCGAAGAAGCGAGACAAGACCGAAATTTCTTGGAACGACGAAGCCGAAGAATCTTTCAACGCGTGCAAAGTTAGCATTCAAAACGCCGCTTTGCTCGCGCACCCTTCACACGAAGCCCCAATCGCAATATTCAGCGACGCAAGCGACAAAGCCGCCGGAGCGTCACTGAACCAGTACGTCAATAACACGTGGCAACCACTTGGCTACTTTTCGAAGAAATTCTCCGACGCCCAGACTCGCTACTCTACATTCGATCGGGAATTACTTGCCATTTACATGAGTTGCAAGCATTTTCGAAAAATGTTCGAAGGCCGAGAACTCATCATTTTCACCGACCACAAGCCGCTGACATATGCATTCACTAAGACAGCAACCAACAATGAATCACCGCGACGCACCCGACAGCTGTTGTATATCAGTGAATTCACTACCGATATACGACACGTTCCCGGAAATCAAAATGCCGCCGCCGACGCATTATCCCGCATAGAAGCTATCTCCTGCCCATCTCCGATAGACTACAAGCAACTCTCAGAAGCACAAGACCGAGACAACAATAATATTCAACTACTCTCACAGCAAGACAACCTCACAATCAAACAAATCACAATTCCCGGAACTTCAATCAAACTGTACTGCGAAGCATCAACGCCGCACTTACGACCTTACGTACCCGAAGAGCATCGCCGTGCCGCCTTCAACGCCGTACACAACGTCAGCCATCCCGGAATCAAAACGTCACGAAAACTAGTCGCCGAACGCTACTTTTGGCCCGGTCTAAATGCCGACGTAGGCAAATGGGCAAAAGTATGTGTACACTGTCAACGTGCGAAGATTCAACGACACACCACAAGTCAAATTTCAAGTTTCCCGCCAACACAAAGATTTGAGCATATACACGCCGATCTCGTTGGACCTTTACCTACTACCGCAAGCGGACATCGATACCTACTCACAATTATCGACCGAGCTACAAGATGGCCCGAAGCTGTACCGCTGTGTGAGATCACTGCCGAAGACGTCGCCAAAGCCCTGTACGAAGGTTGGATCTCCCGTTTCGGATGCCCCGCTACCATTACCACGGACCAAGGACGGCAATTCGAGAGTCGAGTTTTTGCGTCACTCACACGCTTACTCGGCATCGAAAGAACCCGTTCAACGCCGTATCATCCGCAGTCATCCGGAATCATCGAGCGCTGGCACCGAACTCTTAAGGCCGCGCTGAAAGCAAGACTACAAACGGAGAAGTCATGGATCGACACAATACCTACCGTGCTACTCGGAATTCGAGCCGCGCTACGAACGGACACCGGTGTAAGCGCAGCCTTACTAACTTATGGCTGTACTGTACGATTACCCGGTGATTTCGTAATACCTACGCGCGATGACGTCATCATGGACTCCGATTTCGTCGAAAACTTACGATCAACAATACGCAAGTTAACTCCGACACCGAACATCCCGCAACACGGTACAAGATCAATATTTGTACATCGCGATCTCCAAACCTGCGAACACGTATTCGTACGAGTCGACGCCGTAAAGAAGCCGCTACAAGCACCTTACGACGGACCCTACCGAGTGCTACATCGCAACGATAAAGTGTTCACTCTGCAGCTACCTAATCGCCAGATGAACATCTCGATCGATCGTCTGAAGCCTGCCTACACCATCGCCGACACCGAGCAAGACATTCCTATAGCTACAAGTTCAACGACCGCGCCGAACACACCTACAACTACAATACCTACAGTTACCGCGCCGAGCGTAACTTCGCAAGGAATAACTACCGCTACAACGCCGAACGCAACTTCGCAAACTATGTCACCTGCATCACACAACAACAAGCATCAGAAGCCCAGCATATTGAAACGAAGCCAGGACTCCAATGCAACTTCACCTACTCAAGTACCTACGACCCGCACTGGCCGCGCTATTCGCCTGCCGGTACGTTTCACTTGAGGGGGAACCCTATAGGTACTTACCTACTACTCACCGTGTTACCAGCAGGAAACCTTTACCTCACCACAAATACCACAATACCTTAATTACCAACAAACAGATTACCGATTGATCAGATCGTCCAGCAAGAAACAAGGATTGATTGATTGGTCACAGAAACAAGAAGTTGCTCTAAGAAGAGCAGTTTGCGTCGCACTGAAAAGTGCAGTTCGGCTGTCCTGAAAAGGACAATGAAGTAGCAGGAACTTCGACGTGCAGCACACAGCGCAGCGGACGGAGACAAGTTCACGACGAGCACGATGGAACACACGCGGAGCAGCGGGCGCGGCGACATGTTGCTATCTCGGCGATCGGCGGCGAAATGGCCGACCGCGATCGCGGATTTTGTATTTATAGGTACGCGCGATAGCGCGCGCGCCTGTCATTCGCGCTGCAATCTCGCGATGCCAATTACACGTATCGTCACAAGTTGGTACATCAAATTGTGTAATATTAATGAGTAACATTTGTAAATAAAATCATTCGAACCAGAATCAGGAAGCAATTACTTCTTTCATTATTCACCAGCAACCAATACCTAAACTGTCATAAAATCCTACTTTCTGGATGCAAACTCTTGTAATTGAATGAAAATTACCAAAACCGCCATACATGTACCTACAACATTTGAAGAGATCCCTCGGTTTCTCTAAGATCCCATCATCAGACCCCAACTTGGTGCCAATGGGACAGTCTCAGCGTTGCACACGTTCGATCACAATTTTTTTTTTTTCAAATCGGTTCACGATTATTGGAGATATCGGGTAACATACATACAACAAAGAAAAAAAAGTCGAATTGATAACCTCCACCTTTTTTTTGAAGTCGGTTAAAAATAGGTATTTTTTTCTTTGGGACTTATATGACATCTAATATCTATAATAATGTTTTCCTCAAGGGCTCATGCATAAATCATGCGAGGTTTTTTTCGGCTACTTTTTGAAATATTTTCCGTTGTTTTTTCTTAGTTTGGTAATAGGGATGGTGACTGTAGTTAAAATAAATTATCTAACACTATGTACGACATAATACACGAAGAAATTATTACTAAGATGTAGATTGTAGTAATTTTCGTACAGAACATCTATTTAATAAATTGAAAAGAACTTAAAAGAGTAGGTCATTTGGCAGTACTCAAACGTGACGTCACTTTTGAGTATTTCATATAAAATTCCAAAGTGGTGATTGTTTTCTGATTTGACTTGCCAGTCATCATGCCAATTGTAGAAAATACACGTGATGTCTCCATATGTATATATATATACCCCCTCTCCCTAGCGTGATCTTTCCTGATTTTTTCATACCCCCTCCCTAGGACCTCGCGTGATTTATGCACAAGCTCTTACTGTACCTGCGTCACAACATGTCCTATTAATCTGTACCCATCGTTGCCCTTCTGTTCTGCCATGATTTTATCGTACCATGCGTAGCCGTCATAGCGGTATATCTCCACGGCGGGAGCGAAGCGAAGCCTGTGGCTCCAATCCACGTCACCGTCGAAGGCTGGCTTCCACACTACGATGAGGCCCAGATCATCAAAGAGCTGCTGGCTCCTAGGCTTTGGCAGTATAAACGCCTTCACGCTTATATATGCGTTCTGGACTACCACAGTCGTGTACTCTAGTTTAGCTCTAGAACAAGTTAAAAATGGCTATTGGTTCCTATAAGTTTTTTGAACTACATAACGTAGTAAATCATAATTTTTTTAGTCATATTATCACTAAACATAAAAATAAAGAGTATAAATTGGGAGTCCGATGTCTGTAGGTCGTAATTATTCTAAATCATAATATAACAGTCGATACTCATAGCATTTTAAATCCATAAGGCATCATTTACACAACATTAAAAGCAATAAACTTCCTTATTATAATGGTCGTAACGACTGTTTTCTCAAGTTATTACGTCAATGTAATGATGTTGCTAGGCTTAAATAATTTAGTTTACAAGTTAACGGTGCTTCGAGCAATAAAAGTGATGCTTCAAAATTAAATAGTATGAGCATTCTTTTAAAAGTCAGCCCTTGCTTGTTTTGCCGGCCGTTGCCGCGGTACGCTCGGTTCGCTCGCTCGGTTCGCACGCTGTTCAGTTCAACCTAACACTCCTCCTCGCTTCGCTCGTCGTCGTACCTAAACTGACCTGCCTTAGAGTAGTATAGTTCGAAGGTTTTTTTTGTTACATCATAGGTCATCAATTTGTTTTTTTTTTAATTATTTTTATTTGTCAATTATATTATGGATCGTCATAATCATAATATTGATAATGAACACTTCAATTCTTAAATAAGATTCGCTTCAGTAGTCATCAAAACGATGTGAATAACGATAACGACCATTAGGTTAAAATACAGGGTGTTTGATCAGCGGTGTCGGAGCTTTTAAGGGCTTAAACTACAATCAATTTCATCGATAAATTACCATGCAATTTTTTTTTGTGACAACGATAATTAAATGGCGTCAATTTTAAAATTTCAAACAGACGAATAAGGGTGCATTAGGTATTTCTGGAATTAAACGTTTGTTATTGGTCATATCTTTGCAAAAAATAATTATCGTTGGAGAGCTCATTAGATAAGCAAACTAACTAAGCTAATTATTCGACTCAACTATTTCAACAACAATGCCAAAAAAAATATTAAAAATGAAAAATGCTATTTTTCATCTTCATTTTTCAATTAATTTAAATTTGCATAAAAACTAGGTCGTTAAGATAGGTTTTTGGTGTTGTTATTTTTTAGTACAGGATATTAGCTAAAAAATAACATCAAATTACAGTTATACCTTAAGTACTTTAGGAATTAAGTACAAGTGCTCAAACATGCACTGGATGGATGGAAGGCGGCCACTTCACTAGTCAGCACACTGCTGACATTCATTTGTTTATGAATTTTGCATCGGGAGTTCGGGAACGCTAAATGCAGCTGTTTTAGTACATGTTACAGTGCAATTAGGATCCAGTACAATAATGCCCTCGGGATGCTGATTGGTATGGGATCCCTTCCCATAATTATATTTATTGTTCCGAATTTTGTTAGTCAGAAATTGATATCCATCTAATTTATTTACACTTACACTATAATAAGCATCAAGAGTCATAATTTTTGGGTCATTGGACCGAAGACTTACGAATAAATACACCTGCCCGCGGTGAGGAACACGTTTTCGTTGATGATAGCGGCCGTGCAGATCAGCGGGGCCAGCCAGCCGTTGGTGTAGTGACTGTGGAAGACTCGCGCCAGGTACAGATTCTCGCTAGGACGAAGCGGCCCGGATATCGTGGAGCTGTTTGTGCTTCTATCTGTCCCGAGGATTGGGCAGAAGTCTGGAAGGATTTAACACATCATCACATCATCAGCCTATGATAGTCTGCTGGACATAGGCCTCTCCTATTAACTATGCGTATAGACGCATTAGGAGGTAAATGCCCGTAGCGACGCTGGGCAAGCGGATTGGCGATCGCAGTAATGTGTCTACTATGATGACGCTGCTACCCATCATCAATCTTTTATCAAATTATGGTCAGTGACACTTCAATCCCTTAGTCGATTCTTACGACACCCGCAGGAGTTGGGGTTGCCACAAATGTATTCTCGCTGCTGTCACCACACGGCTAAACAATATTTCATTTGGATTTAACAATATTTCAATTATTAGTGGGTGTCTCGGGCGACCCTAGGGCGGATGTTTTCAGAGGTTAGCCTTGGCCCTGCAAAGGGTCGCGTTCTCGGAGGTGTGCAGCAGCGTTCCCGTAGCCCCGCACATAGAGCGAGCGTTCCACCCCAGGGGTTTAGTCCGTGCGAGTCGGATATGACCACCCGGTTGCTCCCGGGACGGGTGGTATCCATAACGGATTCCCCTGGGTTAACAAAAAAAATGGCCCTGCAAAGGGGAAATGTGGCCAGCATTTTAGGGAGCTTTCCGGAGGCGGGGGATCTGGGGGAGATATTTTATATCTAGTGCGTAGCAGGGTATCATGTACCGAGTAGTACCGACTAAGACTATTGTAGATGTAAAACCATATTATGTACTGATGAACATGATAACAATGGAATAAATGAATATGAATATGAATATTTTGTACGATGTAGCTGAATAAATAAATAAATATCTAGGGACATCTTACACAAATCGACCTAGTCCCACGGTAAGCTCAATTAAGGCTTGTGATGTGGGTACCAGGCGACGATATATATAATAGATAAATACATATACATACTTAAATACATAGACAGCCATGACCAAGGAACAAACATTTGTGATAAATAAATACACAAAGAATGCCCTCGCCGGGATTCGAACCCGGAACCTCCAGCTTCGTAGGCAGGGTCACCACCAACTAGGCTACGGAGGCTGTCAAATGTTTTAAGTTTGTAGTTATGTTAAGGTGTTTTTGTATTTTTCATTGTCTGTTGTGTTTTCCTAATGTTATATTAAATAAACAATATTATTAATTAGGCGTGGTGATGGCAGGGAGAATATACACCGTGTTTTTTTGTTTTTATTTGACTCGGTTTTTATAAAATTTTAAAAATATATTTTTTGTGAAATAAAACTATGAAAACGGATAAACTCGCATATATTAACTAATTACACACACATAACATAGTTTTATTTCATGAGTAATCCTCGCGGTAACCGAAGAAAATATTATAAATATATTTTTTAATAAATATTTATGTAAATGAAATGGTGACTGACAACTGATGTCAAAATAAAATAAGAAACATTAGAATCTAATAAAGGTTGTAAATACACTTGTTTAGTCAACTTATGCTTGTTATATACATATCATAAAAGAAAATTTCATCTTTTACAATCTTTCGAGTAATCTTGAGAAAACTCGATGACCCAAGCTCATGTATAAATCATGCGAGGTTTTTTCCGCTACTTTTTGACATAGCTGAACATAGGCCTCCCCCAAAGATTGCCACAATGACCGGTCCTGCGCCACCCGCATCCAGCGGACTCCTGCGACCTTCACCAGGTCATCGGTCCACCTTGTGGGGGGCCTACCCACGCTACGCCTTCCGGTACGTATTGTTTAACTTGTTATTACTATTACTCACTTACATGTATTGTTGAAATTTGCGATGTGCTGGCGCAAAGGCGGAGGTGGAGGCTGGTAATACGTTGAAGAATCCAACGAGCCCCCAAGTCGTCTCATTCCCCTGCCGCGAGACGTAGTGCTCCTAATGTACTGAGCGTTGACGAATCCGCGGCACAAAAACACCAATGTACCGCAAATGTAATGGATCATCATTTTTCGACTGTATGATTTGTGTTATATATTTATAAATTCAACAGGTACAATATTTGGACCTACATTCAAGATGTACTGTCATTCTAAATCTGCGATCATGTATTTTGATATATATTTTTGACTGACTTCAACAAAAAAGGTGGAGGTTCTTTTCGATTGTTTTTTTGTTTGTATGTGTTCGATATCTTCGAGAATCGGAGATTTTTATTAATGAACGATTATAATCCCAAAGTGAACCGGTTGCGGGTGGCGCAGGACCGGTCATTGTGGCAATCTTTGGGGGAGGCCTATGTTCAGCAGTGGACGTCTTTCGGCTGATATGATGATGATGATGATGAACCGGTTGGCACCAAGTTGGTTGAAGTAAGTTTTAATTTTATTTATTTTGTGATCATGAACTTTGTAGTTATGTGTTGATTGCAATACATTTTGTATATAAGGTTAGATTAATTAAGGCTTGTGATGTGGAAGCCCAACGACGAAAATACATATACAAGATATATATACGAGCAATACATATACGAGCCACTGGAAACCTTGAACGGGGTGATTTAGTATAGTACGGTCAAATCGTACATCATTTTACCCTAAACTCGCAAATCAAGTAGTATCGCTGCATTTTTGATATGTTGTTTAGACACCACAGGGCAGTATAAAACCACATTTTGCAAGCAAAAAAAGTTGTGCTAGCTGCGTAATACGTGAAAAACTGTTTTTCTTGTAATATGTATTTTTGTACGTCCTTATAGGGCCTTTATAATATACTAAAATTGCAGCTTTGCAACACGACTTGCGATTTGTATGAAAAACTTAGATAGCGGGCCTACTGCCTTTTGACTTACGCGTCTTTATTTTCAATAACAAAGTTTGCTGACATGATTTTACCCTTTAACGAATGAATATTAAGTGCGCTATAAGCTCATTATTGCATGTTTTTCGTAGCATAATTAGGTGAGGCGATATTAAGAAGGAGGAAAACGTTAGCAAAACTCAATATAACGCTAGTGTACAAAAAAAAGGGCTTTTAAGAAGTCTCGAATCTCTGAAACTATAAGACCTACGGTAATACATGTTAGCTCAACTTGTTGGAAAATTATTAATCTTTAAACGCTTACTAACGTATAATGTCAAAAAACGTAAGATTTTTTAAATAAAAATCAGAAACTGAAAAATGACCGTAAATTTCGCAGTTTTTCATGTACTACGTAACTAGCACAACTTTTACTATGGGGTGAATCAATTAATCTAAAAAAAATAATTGTCTTTTTCATACATTGTGACCGGTCGATAACGACATTTTATATGAAAGAGACAAATCTTTTTTTGTGATTTCCGGGTTAGTTCCATAGTAAAAGTTGTTCAGTATAACCTACCAAATCACCCCGTTCAAGGTTTCCAGTGGCTCGTGTAACACCCTGTATAACAGATTTGTAGATAGTTAAAGGCCATTCATCAAAACACAATTTCACGACATAAGTTTTGTGTCACGAAGTTTTTAGTGTAACAACTTTTGAAAGTAAAAATGGCAACGTAGGTAATAGGTACTTATTTTCTGTAAGCGATCAACAAAACGCACACATGTTATCGATTTATCACCTTTTTCTACTGCCAAAGATAGTTGTACACAGTATACGACATATCTTGTGTGACTAACTTTCGTAACACAATTGACGCGTCATTTTTGGTTTGATTAACCCCCTATAAACGTCTGCTAACTTAACAAGCCGCTACTAATTTGTCCCTTTCGGTCTTAACAATGGGTCCATAAGAGCAAAAGGGAGAAACAATTATTAGCGGTTTGTTAAGTTAGCAAACGTTTATGAATAAAGGTATCTGCCCACTAGACCGTACCATACCATGACTGTATGTAGCATGAACGTATCAGACAAAAAACTATTCTTTGCATTGAAAAGTATGAGACCATGTTGGCCGGCGCCGGAACGTAGTGGGCATAGTCTCATACTTTTCAATGGGTCAAAATTATTTTCGTTGTCTTGTTTTATACCACTCTGTCACGCTTTTAGCTACTGTTTCGACACAGTAAACAAAAAAATCCATGCAATTGTATTTCTTTTTCACACTAGATTTTAATACATATGTACATAGGTACATCGGAAATTTAAAACAAAACATCATCTCATACAAAAATCACCACGGCGTCACGTTTTTTAGAGACACAAAATAAGACAACGAAAAGAATTCAGACCCCAAAACAAAAAATAGTTTTTTGTCTGATACGTTCATGGTAAGGTCATGGTATGGTACGGTCTAGTAGACAGAGACCTTAAGTAGGTAAGACCTTAACTATGTACATTTTTATTGCAAACCTTTACACAAACAGCTCTTAATCACATTGTAGGACCTTATTCCGGTTGCATAAGGTCCATATTGTGGTTGGGTGATGGTACCTGCAGAACTTATAAATATATAACACAAATCAAGAATTTTGAAAACACATGATCGCAGTTTTCGAATGAGTATGCTAATACCAAGTCAATATTTTTCACAAAATGACATTGAAAAATATTGCTCGGTAAATTTAGTTTTATCTAAATCGATAATATTGCAACACGATTTCTATATGTTCTTATATCAATATGTATTTATTTCATTTTTACTACATGTAAGTATATGGCCGTGTGGTGACGGCAGTAAGAATACATTTGTCACCACCCCAACTCCTCCTGCGGGTGTCGTAAGAGTCGACTAAGGGATTGAAGTGTCAGTGACCACTATTTGATAAATATTGATGATGGGCAGCAGCGTCATCATAGTGGACACATTACTGCGATCGCCAATACGCTTGCCCAGCGTGGCGATTATGGGCATTTACCTCCTAATGCGTTTATACGCATAGTTAATAGGAGAGGCCTACGTCCAGCAGTGGACTATTTATCATAGGTTGACGATGATGAAGTATATATATTATTTCATACTGAGGTAATCGTATACGATTCGTCAGTATGACCAAAAAGTAAACTAACTTAAAATTTTGCATTATTCCATTGTAACCTCACTTTTAGAACACAATATTGGTTTTATTATCAACTTAAAAACTTAAACCTAGAGTTCACGTATCATTTTAGTCCAAATTATTGATATTCATTAGTATTCACTATTGCACGCAGAGCAGATGGTCGATGGGGTCGAAAAGTGCTCGAGTGGAGACCACGGCTAGGCAAACGTAGTGTAGGACGTCCACCCACAAGATGGACAGACGACCTTATGAAGGTCGCCGGGATACGCTGGATGCAGGTCGCATCTAACCGGTACATGTGGAGTTCCAGAGGGGAGACCTATGTTTAGCAGTGGACGTCTTATGGCTGAGATGATGATGAGATGATGATTAACGTAAAAATATATCTGCGAACGTGTTTCACGATATGTGTCAAAGAAGACGTCAAATGCTATGGAAAGTCAGCAAACCTAGCCAAGATATCATTCTGCAATCGTGTACGATGAGCGATAAGTAATGAATGTATGAGAATGACAGATTCGTACGAAAAATCACGTGACCATTTCCATACATTTCGGTCACGCGCTCACGGGACTTATTGTATATGGTTTCAGAATGGGATCTTGGCTAAAGGTGCGTGCAGACCATTCGTTGTTCTCTCCCCCACTCTACGAAATCAACGAATCATGTTTCGTGTAACGATCGAATTTCGTAGAGTAGGGGGATAGAACAGCGAATGCTCTCTTGGTTTGAACGCACCTTCTATACATTTCGGTCACGTGACTTATCGTATATGCTTGCAGAACCTTGGCTAAAACTGCAGTTCTAGAAGTACCTATTAAAATGAATTCTTCATTGTACCATTCCGCACAAGCCACCACTGATATAAAATTATCATTTTATAAATCGGCAATGAAGTTAGCAGCGCTCGGCGCCCGCTGATTGGCCATTGATGCCGCATCCGATCCGTGGAACACATTTTGAATTCGACAGCTTTTGAATTCCGAACAGTGTTTACCATGAGCTACCGAGCTGTTTTTAACGCGGAGTTACTTCTGTCCATCCCGGTCGTATTTGCGTATTGGCAGGCCGTGCTTAGACAAGTTGCCAATCGCTATGCCCATCATCAATCTTTTATCAAACAATGGTCACTTGGTCAGTGACGCTTCAATCCCTTGGTCAACTCTTACGACACCCGCAGGAGTTGGGGTGGTGACAAATGTATTCTTACTGCCGTCACCACACAGTCAATAATAATTTTTGCTACGATACTATTAAGTACAAATTCCTATCGCGCAACGCTAAATGTTACGTAGAAGTGCGCTCTCTTTCTATCGCGTAACCAGCGTGGCGGGGCAAGCGGATTGGCGATCGCAGTAATGTGTCCACTATGATAACGCTGCCGATCATCAATCCTAATCAAATAATGGTCAGTAACACTTCAATCCCTTAGTCGACTTACGACTCCTCTTGCGGAGTTGGGGTGGTGACAAATGTATTCTTACTGCCGTCACCACATGGCCATTTATTATTCTATACGTAAAGCATTTATTTCGAGCAAGACTCATATAATGCTTTAAGAATCGAGTAAAATCTAAATTAACCGACACTTGAAAACTCATGGTACGACTACGGCTACGGTAGAGTTTTGAAATTCGATAGGTGATTGTTAGAGTGCAGAGTTGAGTAAAAATAATCTGAATACTTCTGAAAATTGTTAATTTTCTATTTTATTATTATTGTTAAATTAAAATCATGACGTTTAGAGACCTTTTACATCTCTAAATGTTAATTTCTCTTTATTCTGACAATTAGAGGCCTTTACATCTCTAGTAGTATAGATATAGATGCTTAATAATATTGTAAGCCCGTAAAATAATAAATAATTTTGTTTATTATTATGATCCTTTATTTATTTATCTTTTTTATAAAAATGTCTATATAAATCATTTTTTTTTGTAATAAAATCTTTAATGCATGTTATTTTAATATGATGTATTATTATATTGTTTTGAAAAAATAAGTCCACCTGAGTTTCTTAATGGTTCTTCTCAGGAACGGTGTAGGGTTAGAACCAGTAGTAGATTTTTTTTTCTCCCTTGATAATGTCAGACGATTCAAAAATGCTTATTAATAAGGTTACTTGAATAAAGAATAGTTTGACTTTTGACTTTGTTGTGGTGGACAACCATTTATATAAAAAACTTAAAGAGAGAGATAAATAAAAGATAATAATAAACAAAAATAATTCGCATCATAAATGCTATGGAAAGTCATTTTTGGTTACATATTTTTGGGTTCTACTCACGATAGATATATAAGTACTATAAGTAGGTATATAATTCAATATACCTGCTGGTGTCGAAACATTTTCTTTTCATTCCTGGAAATATCAGAAAGATATAAAAGTGGACCTGCGCAGTTTCTCGACTTCAAACTCTTCGAGTAACTTTCTTATCTCATGTTTCTACTCTGAGTTTACAATTTTGTTATTTCCAACCACTAGTGCTCTAACACAATAAATTAATAATCGGTATCTTGCCCATAGGGCATTTTCACTTTTAGAGATATTTTCTTACAATTACCATGAGATCAAAAAATGTTAATTGCATTTTCAGGTTTGTAACGATAATTTTAAGTAGATTTAGATTTTAGATTTAGATTTATTTATTTGCACAACATTTGATTACTATATAAATTACATTGTAGTCAATCCATAAGAATCCACATTGTGCTCGTCAATACAAATTACATAAAATGACAAAATACAAGTAAGAAATAAAGCAGCAAATACATTATAATTATTCACCTAAAGCGGATCGTCTGAACTGATACGAATTAAATGAACAAATTAAAAATAAAATTATATAAATTAACCTTATAAAGCAATGTCAAAAGTAATAAGGATTACAGTTTAAAATAAATTAAAATAAATTAATAATATCAAATATAAAATGATTATAACATAATAATATCAAAAAATTCACTTACAGAATATAATGGGTTTTCCAGTAAAAAGTTCCGTAAGTGTGAGAGAACCTTAAGAATACGATCTCAGGTGACTGACGGCACATTAGCCTACCTAACGAAGACCAAAAGTTGCCTATCGGGGGAAATAACTCGTGTATAAGCGAATTTTGGCATAGTTGTAGGGAATGGTGTTTTAAACCACATACTAAAAGTACTGGTGGTTAGGGGTGGAGCTAACGCGGGGAGAGGGATGTAAAGGTCCTTATTTTTAATTTTTCGTAAATAACTCGTAAACCGTGGCTTATAGCAAAAAACGTTCTAGTACATAAGTAATCTACATAAAATTCTCTACAAAAAAGACATACGCATGTTTCCTCTGGGATCAATGTGTCATGAGATAAGAAAGAAAGAAGATGGACACTAAAGAAATAAACACATTTGTTTAAGTTGTATGGCACATACAGAATGCTTGCGAGCATTCCAAAATATTTTAATGCTCGATTCCTGACCCTATTTAGAGTCTTTAATGTTATGTAAAATTTCCTGGATTCGGCTTGGTTTCCGATATAATCAACCTTTTTTTTTTAAATAAGTTTTTTGACGTAACTCGTCATGAAACTTCTTTTTGATTACAATGCTACCACAATGTGTTTTAATATTACCACATCTTTTGCCTGGCAATCAAAAAATGGGATAAACTTGACGAAATAACCTGTCCCTAAAAAAAAATTTAAATAAATAATTTTAACAAATTGTTGTTGTGATAAAAATTGCTGGAAATGTTAAAAAGTATCAGACCCCCGACTTGGTGCCAAAGGGAACATAACTTGGGGTTATACCTGTCCAATAAAAAAAATGGTTCACGATTCCCGAAGGTATCGAGTAACATCTATACAAAAAAATAGTCGAACTGAGAACCTCCTCCTTTTTTCACCCGGTATAACGCCAGTAGCCCTACCATGAGCTGCCGCTACGTTATTAACGCGCGATTACTTTCTATCCATCCCGCTCTTACTTGCCGAACATACATTGGGTGGAACGAGCCGGATAGAAAGTAAACGCGTGTTAATAAAACCGCACACTGAACGCCGGGAATTCCAGGGTGCTTAGACTAGTTGCCAATTGCTAACGCTTTAATTGTCAATCGTAAACGAAAGGCTAACTGTCTTTGTCCCACTAATATGAAAGAGTGACAGAGAGGGAAAACTACGATAGGCTATTAGTATTAGCTTAGGCGTTAACGATTGGCAACTTGGCTAAGCATATAGGTGGGAGCTCTATTTTCGCTGTGAAAGGGGAAAATGACGCGATCGGCTACGAGCGTAGCGCGTAGCACTCGCTGGCAATGAAAGTGGTATCGCAGTCAATGTACTGGTTCGGATCCTTGTACTGCGGATTCTCGAGTATATTACTGCAACGACTTGTTCAAATGAAAAAACTTCGCGTCTTTTCTCATTGCAGTCCCGATGTTACTGAAGAATTTACATTTTCGATAATGAACCTTTTAAATGAGTAATTACTGACCTGCGGGCCTAGCTAAGATGCCATTCTGTAATCGTATATGATAAGCGATAAGTAATAACTTATATGATATTGATAAGCAATAAATGCACGAGAATGACAGATTCGTACAGTCAGCATCAGAAGTCACTATACACTCGAGGTGTCCAAAGAGAGGTTAACATTTAAACTTTCAAAAAGTTGTTGATTGTCATGATAGTATTTACTTGTGAGTGTGAGCGCTTAACAAGTCACAAATATCTTAACAGTCGATTTTCATTAATTTCTTAACATACAACAAATCATTGATACCTCAGCTGTTAAAAAACCACTGGTACCTAAGCAGTCAATAAGGCAAATATATCTGAACAAGAAGGAAAAATAGACGTTGTATGGTACAAATATGGTTGAATATTGATTGAAAAATAGCTATACTTATTTTAAGTAACTGTTTTGACAATCATCGAAAGCAGTGCAGTCTTGTCATCAGATACATCTATCTCACATTTTTCTCTTCAATCATTTGACAGGTGCTTCTTAGTCAACTTTAGGATAAATTATTTCCTTTTCTCTTTTTACAAGTTTTTAGAATTTAGTTTCAACTCAGTTTTCAGTTCCGTTGTCTATGATCGAATCTTGCAAGTTAATTTGAACCATTTCCCGATTTTAGAATGAGCTGCTTAATTTTTATGACAATGCAATATTATTATGACAAAGAGCTGATCTGATGGTGGAACTGGAAGGTAGCCATAGGAACTTTGTGATGAAACAACCAACCCCCATTGTGTTTGGGTTTCTTAGAATGGTCTCGATATGTGTAAGTTGGTCGTGGGAAGTAAAGCACAGTCAGCGACAATACTTTGTCTTCTTCTTCCTGCTTTTTCGTTACCCCGGCTTCTGCCACGGCCAGAGAGCCTAGGGCCCGCTTTGACAACTAGTCCCAAGATTTGGCGTAGGTGATAGATTTTTACGAAAGCGACTGCCATTCGACCTTCCAACCCAGAGGGTATACTAAGCCTTATTGGGATTAGTGCGGTTTCCTCACGATGTTCTCCTTCACCGAAAAGCAACTGGTAAATAATGTCAAATGATATTTCGTACATAGGTACGGTACATAAGTTCTGAAAACTCATTGGTACGAGCCGACAGGATTTGAGCCCACGACCTTCGGAATGAAAGCCTTACCGGTGGGCCACCAACGCTCCTCCAGCGAAAAAAGCTTGTATGAAACATTCAATTTTTGAAAATAAAATGTTTTATGTTTGTTATCTGTTTCATTTTATTTTTCTCTAACTTGCAATGAAATATTGACGTTACCTACTGACGTCATATTGATAATTATTAGGTCCGGAATGAATGTACTCCTGCAACCTTCATTTATTCTAACAATAAGTTATTACAAATATAAGTCATATTTCAATATTCTAAAGAAATGTATCCATTTTGAATAGTTTGCCATAACCTGAGATAGATGTATGCAGTGACAAGTCTGCACTGCTTTCGTGAGTTGTCAGTCAGTCAGACGTCAAAGCAATCCTTGTCACATATGGATCAAATCACAGATAAAATATAGGGAAGATTCCGTGTATTAAGACATACCTGAACAAACTATTGTCATCCTTTACCATCTCAGTATGTATTCCATAAGGAAAAAGAGACAAACAAGGTAGTTCTACTCGGTCGTGAATTATATCACCGACTCCATTTTCTTAATTTTTCTTGAACAATGCTACCAACCTGACTAGATAAAATGTCATTACTATTAGTGTTGTCCAGTCTTCATCGTATGCTTTTATCGGCAATAATAATATTTTTACCAAATTAGGTAGCGATGAACAGTGCGAATAAACCTTATTTCCTACCCAGAATCACGATCTTCTGCGATCCTTAATATGTCATGATTTCTAAATCTACACTTTAGGATAAAAATAAAATCACAAAATTAATGAAATATTTTCTTTAATTAAAATGTCAAATGTCATAAGAAGTGTTCTGTCTAAAACGTATGCCACTAGTTGGCGCCACTTAGCGGTAAGGTCCCGCTAAGAAACACAATTACCTAGCCTCAAAGAACAACTAACTAGAAGAAGGTCATTTTATTTTTTTACATAATTTTATTAACTTGTACAAATCATTTAAACACGAAACTATAGGCGCTCTGAGAATTTAGACAAGTTTCTGGACCTGACGCCTCAGTGCTGCCGCCCTGATGAACGGCATTTCAGAAAACCCTCATTATAACATGTTTTACGGAACTTATCATCCCTTAAAGCATACCTAACAATTTTCGTATGATGGCTTCTTTATAATTAATCAGTCTACACAAGTATCACATGAGTGTCATTATTAAACTAAACTTACTTTACTTTCTGGTTGACATGACATTGGATGATTACCAAATATGGTGGGTACTACGTCAGAATGTAATCACTTATGGGTACGCCCTTGCCTGAAACAACAGCTTAAAAATGTGCGGAGCATATTTTTGAATACTTTTTAGGGCACCAGTCGTCTGCCTTTTTGATATTTTTGACCCATATTAGCCTTTGTTCAGTGTCCTGTGGAAACCTGTTGGAAATTAAAAACATCGATTCATTTTCTGAGTTGGCTATCAATAGATTTATCGATATCACGATCGATCGCTTAAGTACAACACTATGCAATACAAATATTTGAATCCCACTATTTATAATTACATTACGAATGCAAATACGAATGGTTAATTCACAAAGCTACACACATGTATCCGGCAACAAATATTGAATAAGATTTTCAGTTACTTTTACCTTAATAAGGTTCGAAATTTTAAAATTCAAGTCAAACAGCCGCATTACACACCACAGTGCGCGTCGTGTTACTGAGTGCTTGTCAAACAATAATTAAAATACAGTGTTAATAGTGAAGTTTAAGCGTTAAAATAGTGACATTTCGTTTGCTGAGTAACATAGTTAAAGTTTAGCTCCCCGACTATATGTATTATCTGCGTATTTAAGGGACAATTAGCAAAAACAATTGAAATTTAAAGATAAACAACCACCAGTTCAAGTGCATGACAACGTAACGTCGTAAGCAACGCAATTTTCATGGTGCTTACGACCCTTTCATCGCGACTTGTGTAAATCCACACATTCTACCTCACCTTGCTGGGTTGGTCGCCTCGGGTCTATCAACCAGTTTAAGTGACTCCTCGCTTACGGCTCAAGTGCAAGCGACCGAGTTCTCGTACGAGTGGTTTTAGTGCTAGTAGACTAAGTACGGGCGGCCAGTGACTCGCACGACTGGTTTTCGGCGTGACGGGTTACTATACCCACACTATTCTATGTTGTAAACAAATTAAGTGATTGTGCAAATTAGCGCTTGCTTCTTGTGTACTGTTTAACTATTGAGTGTACTAATTACATCAAGATGGTTGTATGTGGAAGATGTGGTGAAGAGGTGTCTGATCCTGTAAGGTGCACGGCTTGCCTACAGAGCTTTGATTATGCTTGCTCTGGGATAACCGAAGCCGGATATCGGAAGCTGGGTGACCGCCAAGCCTCATGGCGATGCGTTGGTTGCAAAAATGCTCAGAAACCAAGCCTAAGTATTCAGCCTGCGGCCGTGGGTGCTTCATCAGCTGCCACCTTGACCGCGCCCCTGACTTTGCAAGACTTGATGGCAGAAATCCGGAAAGTTTCAGCAAAGTTGGAGCCCCTATCTACAGTTGTAGCAGATATACAAGCCATCAAAGCTGATATCGCGGATCTCAAGTTGTCAGACTCAAACACCACCGTCAAACTGTCCCAGTTCGAGGAACGCCTCACTAAAGTTGAGGACTCTCATGACGACGTCGGTCTCAGAGCTCAAATAACCGGTCTGGAAGCTGAGCTCAATGAGAAAGACCAATGGCTCCGTTCTAACAACGTTGAAATAATAGGAGTTCCCATGAAGAACAACGAAAATCTCTTCGAGATTCTGAACAGGATTGGTACAAAGGTAACATACGCATTGCCCAAGACCTGCGTGAACTATATAACCCGAGTGCCTTCACGTGGCCATAATGCATCCAGGCCAAAGTCGATTATAGTTTCTTTTACGAACCGATACACGAAAGAGGACTTTATCGCAGCATTCCGCCTCCGTAAGACTATCACCCTTGAGGACATCGGCTTCCAGGGCGCCGGCAGGATCTTCGTTAATGACCACCTTACGGTCAAAAATAAGATGCTCCTGAATAAGACAAAGGCTGTGGCTAAGGAAAAAAATTTTCAGTACGTGTGGGTGAAGCACGGAAAGATTCACGTCCGAAAAACCGATTCTACACCAGTTCTGCTAGTGAGAACCGAGGAGGAACTCTCGAAGCTATTCTAGAAATAAGCACTCTCTTATCCTACTTGTCACGAGTATTATTTGTTGCCGAGGATTTTTTGTTCTTGTTTACCTATATGCCTAGTTGTACTAAGATCAGATGTAAATGTGAAATTATTACTTGCCTATACATAAAGATTGATGAGATTACCTACCTACTTCGATATTATTTATTGCAGAGCGTTTACATATCGTTTTGTATTTTTAATTATTTAACTATTTTGCTATTGCTTTTCCGTTTCATACGCTTTATACCTTAGCGTTTACCATCAAAACGTGAGGGGACTTAGAACCAAAACTGACATATTTCGTAGTAGTTTGCGAGCAACCGATTACGACGTTATAACCTTAACTGAATCATGGTTATGTGAGGGTATACGGGATGAGGAACTTTTTGACGAGCGTTATTCTGTATGGCGTCGTGACCGTGACTACAGATCGACTCAGCAATCTCGTGGGGGCGGCATAATTATTGCAGTTAAACGTAGTATTTTGGCCGCCGATGTGGCAGACTGGCGGTCGTCGGCCGAAGATATGTGGGTATCATTGACCCTACGGTGCCCTCGTTCTAAGTTAATCTTCAAGCTGAATATTTGCACTATTTATCTATGCACCGAAAAAATGGGCAACTCGTTCATTGATCAATTGGGCAATTTTTGTGATCGTGTTGAGTCGATAGTAAACAGTAACCAGGACGATAAATTTCTCATACTTGGTGATTTTAATATGAGTTGCATAGAGTGGTCTGAATCTGATCACGGGTTAGAACCGTCATTTGTCTCCGGTGAGCACGTAACCAATTTTCTTGATACTTTTAGCTTTTGTAATCTGCAACAATATAGTTCAATTAAAAATGTTCATGGGGGTATCCTGGATTTAGTTTTCTCCAATGACTATGTCTCGGTAACGGCTTGTCTCGACCCATTGGTGCCGGAAGACCCGTATCATAAAGCATTATGCATATCTGTATCCTCTGTTGAACTTGAACAACTTGCTACTGCTAAACGTACGGTATTCGCATTTTTTCGTGCTAACTATCCCGCAATTAACAAAGATTTAATGGCTTGTGAATGGCCCGCAATTTTAGACTCTGGCGACGTCGAAGACGCGGTTAATTCGTTTTATAAAATTGTATACGAGCTTCGTGACAAGCATGTACCAAAAAAAACTGTCAGTACTGCTAAATATCCACATTGGTATAGTCGCGGGCTTATTCGGACGATAAAGGAGAAGCACAAGTACTTCAAAAAGTTCAAGACCTATAAAAACCTTTCTGATAAATATACTTTTGAATTGCTCAGAGACAGGGTTAAGTTATTGGAAAAAGAGTGTTACTCTAACTACATAAATAATGTCGAGGACTCGCTATTAACCAATCCGCGTTGTTTTTGGTCTTTTTTGAAAAACAATAATAAACAGGGTTCTTCTTTTCCTGCTTCTATGACTTACTCTGGCTCTACCGCTAATTCCGGAGAAGGCATCAGCAATCTATTTAGTGACTATTTTCAATCTACTTTTCTGACAAATGATGCTCCAGCCAGCTCTGTTTTGCTAGATGAGCCATTAACATCTATTATTTCGGATATTCCATCTATTGAGGTCCAGCCCGATCAAATTAAGAAATTACTAGAAAATCTCGACCTCAATAAATCCGCCGGGCCTGATCATCTTCCAGCTGTTTTCCTTGCAAGTTGCTCCGAGAGTCTTTCGCAACCGCTAGCTAGACTTTTTAATAGGTCTCTTTCAGAGGGAATCATGCCGCGCTTATGGAAATCTGCCTTTGTGACACCTATCCATAAGAGAGGTAATAAGGGTAAGGTTGAAAATTATCGCCCAATATCTAAGTTATGTCTAATAGCTAAAATTCTTGAACGAGTTGTTTACATTCAGGTCTATGCTGGTCTCAAACATGTGTTCTGTCCCTATCAACACGGTTTTCTCAAAGGAAGATCTACTGATTCTAACCTTATTCTTTTTAACGAATACCTGACACGCAACCTAGACAGTGGTAATCAAGTAGATGCTGTGTACACAGATTACAGCAAGGCGTTCGACCGCATCGATCACGTTCTTTTACTACGTAAACTTCTATCGGTAGGTATTAGAGGAGACCTCTATCGATGGTTCACCTCTTATGTTCTAAACAGGTCGCAAGCGGTTGTTCTGAACGGATTTTCGTCATCTTGGGTGGAAATCCCTTCAGGAGTGCCGCAAGGATCTCTACTCGGACCTTTATTATTCATCATATTTATTCATGATATTTCCGAATGCTTTAAATACTCTAACATTCTTTTATTTGCTGATGACATGAAAATCTTCAGAGCTGTCAATAACGATTTTGATTCTACTTGTCTCCAAGAAGATCTTCTGAGACTAGATCGTTATTGCGCTAGGAATAAACTAGATTTAAACGTCTCCAAATGTTATGTTATTAGTTTTTCACGTAAGCGGAATATCTTTAACCACGACTACTTGTTAAAAAATGAAATTATTTCCAAGTGCAGTGAAATAAGAGACTTGGGTGTAATATTCGACAACAAGTTGATGTTTGATCGGCACGTGGAATCAATTGTTAATAAAGCTTTCAGGTCTCTCGGATTTATTATGCGATCGTGCAAAAACTTTAAAAGATTAAAATCAATCAAAATAGTTTACTGCGCTTTTGTAAGGAGTCATTTGGAATATGCCTCTCAGGTTTGGAACCCTTGCTATGATATATATATTTCGAAAATTGAAAGAATTCAAAAAAAGTTTATTCGTTTTCTGAGATATAAATACAAAATACCTAAGCAGAGCTATGCGCAGCACTGTGCCAAACTACACCTACTACCCCTTTATATCCGACGTAATATCTCGGACGTAATTTACATCATGAAAATTGCCCAGAACCATGTCGACTGTCCCGATCTGCTGTCCGGCCTGAGTTTCTCAGTCCCCTCACGCCTGTCTTCTCGCTCTAAATCAACGCTCCATGTCCCCCGCGCTTGTAGTAATTATAGGAAGAATTCTTTCCTTCCAAGAGCTGCTCGGTCTGTTAACCAGCTCTGCAAACGTCACAATCTCATCGATCTGTTCTGTGATAGCTTTAGCTCAGTTCGTAGGTTAATGAGTAATGACTTCCCCGGCAATGTTTAGTTAACTGTTAACTACAAATTGTTTTTTTTCGCTCTTTGTTTTCAATTTTAGTAAATATTTAGTTATATCCACTGTTACGCGTCCGTACTTCTGCATGTTATGTTCATATTCAATTTCTATCTGTGGAAACTTGTAATTGGCTTATTGTTTGTATGTTACAACATATCTTGTCATTTTAGCTGTAAGTTTTCCTCTCAAATAAAATAAAATAAAATAAAATAAATAAATAAAACTAAATTACCGGTGAAACGTAATGTCTTTATTTTGTTCATTCAGGTAACCCTGGCGGTTTTTACACCATGGAACCACACAAGTCATCACTTTTATCACATTCCGTGCACTTATCGAACAGAAATATACATGAAAAGCTTTATTTTAATCACTTTTACTATTTGCGGTTTAGGTGCACTAGTATAGCCAAACAAAGATCGTTGACAGGCATTGCTGGCGTCACCCACAGATATAATAGACTCGGTCTATTAAATTAATAAGTCTATGGATCAAATATTCTTTATAAGTTATAACCAGAGGGCCTATTGTGAACCACGAACGATGTTTTGCCTCTCTCTTTCGCACTTGCAATGTCGAACGTAAGTGTGACAAAGAGGCAAAACTTCGTGCGTAGCTCGCAATAAGCCCTCAGGGCCGCTATCGCGAAATCCGAAATCATCAAATCGAAAGAACTTGTCATGGTCACTCTTATTATACTCTAATTGAAGTGACAGAGAAAGTTCCTTTGCAGCTGTTCAGCGGCAGGTGCCGAAGCTAGGTAGGAAAATACGTTTGCCATTTGGATTGCAAAAACTGCATTCAACGAACTAATATATTATTTATTTTGTTGTAGTAAGAAAGTTTTAACGAACTAATTAATTACAGAATGAAAAATTACAGTATTGAAAGTTATTCACATAAAATGTTGGTGCTTAGTTACCATTGAAATAACAACTGCTAAGCAACGGGTGGCACCTTGGCTGCTGACGTATGTGATTGGCAGTGCGTGTAGATATTAATGATAACTGCTTAAATTTGAGTGCTTAGTTACCACTGACTTTGTAACCGTTATTGACATTGTGATTAAATAACCGTGTACGTGTTAAAGAAAAACTGGAATGTTAAGATATATGTGACGAACTGAAAGCGTATGTGAAAATGATAACTTAGATGTTCATATTTTTCTGACGATTTAAGTGTACATGACTTCTTGGACACCTTGCCCGCTCAGGTATATCTGCTGCTGACTGTACGAAACATTACGGGACCATTTTCATACATTATTATGGTCACGTGACTTATCGCTTATCAGGGTTTGCTGTCAAAAATACGAAAAAGGGTGCGTTTTAGGTTTTTTAACACTGTTGTCACTATTGATAAATTAAATACATATATTTTTATGTGACGAAGGTAGACAACTGAGCTCTCAGCACGCCTGATGGAAAGCGGGAACTGAGGCCTATGGACATAGTGACCAAAAAATCGCCTCTGCGCCGCCTACTCTGAGGACTTAGATGGATTGCCTCTATGCCAGTAATTACACCGGCTATCTTACCCCCAAACCGGAACACAGTACTAACTATTTAACGGCAGGTTAACGGGTAAGACGGTGGTAGCTATCCTGCACGAAGTCCTACGGGTCCTACCACTAGCAAATTTAATAAATTACCAAACACGTGACGTCAGGTCTTATAGGTATACTAGGTATGTGTTGTTTATTTGAAACAAATACAATTTTTTCATCTTGTGTCAATAACAAATGGGTCGAAATTCTTTTCGTTGTCTTATTTTGTGTCTCTAAAAAACGTGACGCAGTGGTGATTTTTGTATGAGATGATGTTTAGTTTTCAATGTGAAAAAGAAATTCACTGGATTTTATTTTATTTACTGATTCGTTGCAGTAGCTAAAAGCGTGACAGAGTGGTATGAAACAAGACAACGAAAATAATTTTGACCCAAATATTAAAGTTAATGGTTTGTCCGGCTAAGGTCACCCAGTATGACGTGACAGAAAAAATATGCTAAATTATCCAGCCATTTTCTTCCAAAACTGGCCAGATTAATGAGGCGTCTGCAACGCTCGAAGAAATACAATGAAAGGCACACGTCATTGGGCAATTTTAGGATTGGCTGGAACAAATATTTTTAACCGTTTAACCTCGGGTTAAGTAGTTCACTAGGACCATATTATAACATGGACGTCTAACGCCAACTCAAAAATGCCCCCAAAACGAATTGTTCAATTTTGCCAAGATGGGCCGGACATAGCGCTTATCTTAACACCGGGCATATTTCGGCGCAACATCCAGAATTGGAGGCCAGAGTGAGAGGCCAAATCTTGACATTTCTAAATCAACAGCAGAGCCTGCGGCATTCCAAATTTAAATATTTACAAAAGCAACTTTCTTTTGTCATTGAAATTCGGTAAAACAAGCAAAAAGTGCTCCACAATAGCCATTGTCCCTGGGGCAGAATCGATTTTGAAACCGACGAAATCTTAATAAAATCCATTGATTAAACTTTTATTATAGTGAAATTCTCGAAGTGTTCTTGGAATTGCCAAGATAGTATGTTATTTAAATAATAGAAAGAATATTCACTAATAATGCAAAACTTACAATAACTATAAATAACAAGCTTTCTTTTTTAATTTTGACGTCTCCCGCCCGACCTTGATGATTAATAAAATTGTGTTTGACTAAGAATATTTCTAAAATTTACAATTTTATTTAAAAATAAATGTGTGGTCGTATAAAAAGTATTATATGCAACATTATTTAACTGAGTTAAAAAATGCTCGTAGCGTCTTTAATAACAATTTTCGGCTTCGCCTCAAATTGTTACCCACGCCACTCACCTTTTTTGACCTCTCTTAAACAAGGGTTGCATAAAATACTATAGCAGCAATCTCGTAAACGCTGGTTGGAACGTCAGCAACATCACGATGCATGCATGGCACATGAGGTCGGCATCCGAATTGCATTCTCAAAGCTGAGGCGTGGCGTGGCCATTTTGGGTATGTCGGCTATTCGTGCATCCGTCTAGTTGGTAGTGACCCTGCCTGCGACGCTGGAGGTTCCGGGTTCGAATCGGTGAAGATACTATTTGTGGATTTTATCACAAATAATCTGTTTCTTTGTTTTGACTCTGATACAAATTATATACCTAATATATAATATATAAATTTAATTAAATATGTATTTTACATGTTATTTATTTCCAAAACTACAATTTATGTACATAGATTGAATCTAACTAATCTACGCAACTTAACCTATATCTAAGATTGGCCCTTGTGGATTGTACCGAGGATGTTGGCGGCATTTCCTCGCTGTATCGCAATACTGATGCGTTGTGCGAGGAAGTCGCAATCTCTTCGGTCTTTAGTTACGCCAACCAGATGTTTCTCGATCTCAGCAAACAATTTACGTGCGCTGGGGCCCCATGAATCCAAAGTTTCTACGCCATACAAATCGCAGCAAAATGCTGAGCATACTCCTATTGCCACAATTGTATGGTTCTGTTTCTTTTTGTTGACAGATAATTATGTTGATTTATTTTTGTATAAATTGTACTTTTGTATGTGTGGCAATAAATCTTTTTCTTCTTTCTTCTTCTCAAATATGAATTTGCATCTATTTTGTAATTTTTACAAGAAATCAATTACTGAAAGGTTTTAAGTTGGTAACCAAGATTGTGTTCTGAGAGTGTGAAATAATAAAAGTTTATAGGTTTGTTTATTTTTTTAGTTTTCTACTTACGAACGGCTTATGTCCAAGATGGAAGCACAAATACGTTTGTGTATCCACAAACGTATGACCTGAAACGTACGTTTTTAATAATGGTGATTATCCAATCACCATTATTAAAAATCAGACTTGGTGCCAACGGGACGACCTCGAAGTTATACCCATTCAATAAAAAAAATTAAATCGTTTCACAATTCCCGACGATATCGAGTAACATACATACTTATAATAAAGCCGAATTGACAACCTCATTTTTAAAGTCGGTTAATCTGGGACTGTTGGAGTCATCCCTTGACCCAGTAACGTTTCGTGATGAGATCCAATTCAGGCAGGACTGCAGGCGACTAATAGAATAGGTATTTGGAAACCCGGTACCCACACAAAACGTAACGCAAACAATAACAATTAAATTTAATAGTACATTACATTACTACAGAGGACGGGAAACGAAAGGTTACAGGCCAGGTAACTCTGGCCTACTACAGCGAAAATCGGAATTCGTAAATTTCGAGGATTTTTCTCTGTCACACAACCGAGGTGTCATTACAGTGAAAGAGACAAATCCTCGAAATTTACGAATTTCGTTTTTCGCGGTAGGTCCGCTGTAACCTTGTTTCTCGCCGAGATTTGTATAGTGCTTTTCTCAAACTTGCAATGAAATAAAAAATCGAAAGTGATTTTCACAGTACACAAACAAATAAGTCAAAGAACGAAAGAAATCTACAAAATAATAAAAAAAACAACTTATAAATATTTTTTTTAATTATTTGAGATAATCTTTTACCCGATGACATTGATAATAATTCTTTTTTTTTTTACGGTGAAATGTCAAAATGTTCTGTCACTTTACAAGTTACTTCCAGTATTTAACTTTTTAAAGCGGGTTCCTTCACTTGTTTCGATCTTATTTTTATCCGAACTTGTATCGTAGAATACTATTTTAATATCAGGTCCTAATACTAATACCTACTTTTGAAAACATTATTAGGATACTTAAAAGCAAATAAAAACCTTTAGTAGGTAAATTTATTTGTTCCGCAACTACCTACAATTTGTATGGCGGGCGGCCCCGTGACCCTCTGCTAATGGCTACAGGATGTGCACTCTAAGACACCATTCGCATCCTGCTCCTTATTGTGTATGTTAAGGCCGAGCCACACCGGAAGCGTGTGCGTGGCGTGCGCTGGTGCGTGGCGTGTGTGTTGTAGTGTCAGAAATGTCATAGTAGATGGCACACCGCTCGCACGTCACGCGTGTGTGCACGCCACGCAAGCGGTGTGCCATCTAATATGACATTTACGTACGCTACAACGCGCCCGCCACGCACACGCGCACGTGCACGTGGCTGCACGCATCCGGTGTGGCTTGGTTTTGTTACAAAAATCGTCCTAAGTTCTGTATGAAGTTAATTATTTTCCTGTTATATTAAAAGGGCGGATTTTTATTTTGTTGTAATTTATTTTTAATTTCCAAATTTGGATTTTTTATATTTTTTCTACTCAGAATCGCGAGCTAGTCTTTCGATTCTCATTATCAGAAAAAAGTGTCCCGAAAATTCCATAAATTTTTTTGCCTTCCACTGAGTTACGGTCGAAGAAAGTGTATGTAAATTAGTAACTCAATGGGTTTTTTTTTTGGGACACTTTTTTATTTCTATCAGGATTGAAAGAGCTCGTGATTCTGAGTAGAAAAAATGTAATAAAGTATAAATTTGAAAAATTAAAAAAAGACAACAAAAAGTAAATCCGCCCATAAAAGTTGTAATTTCATAATAAATGATAAAAAAATATGGTTATATGGCCTTTTAAAATATGGTTAGTTAGATACCTACCTAAATTGTTAGCCCCTTATATTATGTTTATTAGGCATATTACTGTTGAGTCTCCTATTTGTACTGGGTCTAGATGAACATAGCTAGTGCATTAAGTTTACAACAGGGGGGAGAGGGGAGGTGCCTAAATCCAATATCGGCTAAGAAGTGTTTGGCCGCAAGCTCTTAGCTACGCTCAGAGTGCGACTAGGGAGTGGCTTTCAGGGTGTTAATAGTGCAGACTGTACCTAATACACACATAGCTCTGCCGTGCAATTCCTAAACC
>JALPQI010012380.1:0-52145 GCA_025490895.1 Thaumatotibia leucotreta
TATTTCAGGAAGGAAAGCTGATGTATGGGATGTTATTTTCAATCAAGTCGTTTGTATCCAAGATCTCTCCATTGGATCCTAAAGACGGATTTCTGCACTATAAGACATCAAAATATACGTTGCATTGCTTAGAAACGCCATCAGGACTAAAATTCGTCATGAATACTGACAACCAAGCCCAAGGTGTGCGTGACTTATTAAAAAAGATTTATGGAGAAATTTATGTTCAATATGCTATTAGGAATCCTCTGTGTGGCATTGGGGAGCCAATAATAAGTGAGCTATTTAAAAGTAAACTTGATGCTTTCATTAAAACTACTCCTATACATGCAGTGAGAGCTTCATGATAAAAAGCATTAATTAAATATTTACTATTTAAAGAAGAAGTTTGTAACTTGGTGGCTTTTTCTTGTTGCCAGTAATGTAACTCTACACTGTTTTTTTATTCCGTTAAATTTCAGTCTGCCTGGTACACTAAAGTTAATATCAGGTGACTGACTGCAAATGTCAAAATAAGAAACATTAAGATGTAATAAAGGTTACAACACACTTGTTCAGTCATTAAAGTTTTTTTTTTGTAATATCTCAATAATAGTAACAGTTGAGGAACTAGTTTCTAAGAGAAATTAATTATATTTAACCTAAATAAGCTTCCCTTAAATTTAATGGAAATTGAAAAAAACACCCGGTATAATTGAAAATATTTAGTATCTGGGACATGTTTCATATGCACTTTTTGTTGAAATGATTGTATTCCGCATGTTACAGATCTCTTAATCATTGTACTAGAAGTAACATGAAGAAATATATAGAAGGGAATTATTGCATTTGGTTTATTTATTTATTAAGTTTCACATAGTAATGTATTTTATTGTTGTGAACTGTACAACATCATAAAGTAATGTAATGTATATACAAAGATTATAATGTAATGTATAATGCAAAGTTTATTTATTGTAATTTCCTAATATTTTATTTAACTTGGATGTATGGGTCGCGTTTTATAAAGTCACATTCTCACATTTTACAATTTCGCTGTTTGCCTCGTAACGCACGCAGTCACGCACGTATTGGCTAGAAAGAGAGGCAAACAGCAAAATTGTAACTTTATAAAACGCGATCATGGTATCCTGTCTCACATAATATATTAAAGATGTGTAACAGAATGATCTCTGTTCTGGCAGTTTATTATGTGGTGAGATACTATGGATCTACGTTTCGGTATACAAGACTCTAGTACAGTCAGTTACAAAGTCATGTATCCACTTTTTCGTCAAGTAAGATGAAAAAGTGGATACATGACTTTGTAACTGTCCGTACAATTATGAACCAAGTAAGTGGTTGACTAACTTTGAACCTTTAATATTCTTAATAAGGAGATAAATTGCAACTATAGGACTGTCATTCCTACAAATATAAAATTTATTTTCAATTAAAAATACATACTTTTGTACTTAGTCCAAAACAAACATACAACTACTTATTAAAAGTTACATGCCTGTGTGGTGAATGTACAGTCGATGTCAAAGATATCGTTACCTACGGTTTAGCTGCCAAAAATACATTGTTTACATCACTTTATTGCCTTGACAGTAAGGTCGTGCAAATATATTTTTAGCGCCTAAACGTAATGATATCTTTGACGTCGACTGTACATCGCACATTAATAAATATATTTTTAACAGGTAAAGGAAGATAGATAGTTACTGAAATACATTGAAATATCCATGACCGCATTTGTGATGGAATATGATCTGATGATAATTCTTTGATGATAAGTAAATAAGCTCTACTAGAGTCTGGCTAACGAAAGCTGAGAATGAGAAATGGCGGCAAATTAATAAAATATAGAGTATGGTATCACTGGGTTGCACCCCGAAAATCAGTCTTGATACTTGTAATATATTTAAAACTTAAAATTATTTTGTTAAATTACCTGTATTTATTACAATCCAAATTAATATATTATATATATGTACATAACGTAGCTGTTCCATGCAACTTTGTCTGCATGACACAATGCAATATGATGTAGGTATTGTAAGTACCTACTACTCTAAATGATGACCCATGTTATTAAATGGATCCCAACCTATTACCAAGCTAGTTTTAACTTTTTACATACATATGTATGTAAAAAGTTAAAACTAACTTGGTGTTGTCGAATCTATGATATAACTTGAAAATAACTAAACAGATTTGCTTAAAATTTGATGTTTTTCAGCTCTTCATATCATTATAGTCTTTATACCATAATATGGCCGAAAAACAGAGTGATTTTAACACTTGGATATAACACTATTATATGTCTATACATAGGTATAGGTAATATTAGTAACGATTTGTAAATTGTATCATCGCAGAATGGGTGTAATCATGATTAAAACTACCTATAAAATTGTCCATTACGACACAAGTGCGAAAAACGTGAAATTCTAAACGAGTGGCGATTTTTTAAAACACGACCGATAGTGTTTTAAATCGACACAAATTACGAATTTCATTATTGCACGTGTCTCGTACGACGTTTTTTAGTACAGATGATGGCCCTCCGAAGTTTTGAGCCTGACTTAAAATGACCCACTTCTCACACTAGAGCCTTATAAATGCACCATCTGTACTAAAAAAATATAATTCTGCCGGTGTGTGTATTTTTAATAAATAGGAAACGAAATATTTATATTTTTTATTCAGAATAATTAAAGTCGGACTTAAAAAACTCATACAATGATTCATATTATTTGTGCCATAACACATAAATCACATAATAAACTCATCTAATGCAGTTTTTATGACATTGTCTCTTTCGCTGTACTTATCTTCCACATGAATGACATGGTCAGTCATTGATTTCCAATCTGAGGCAGTTATACTCGCGAACTTTTTTCATTCTTCTCCAACTCGCATAACTTTTCTACCGTATTTTTGACAGCGTTAACTCCTTCAACCTCTCCCAGACCTTCTGGTAAAAAAAACAAATGACCATTTTAAATCAACCTAACATAAATACAAACTTAAATCTATTATAGTCGATAGTATATTAGATAATGAGTACAAGAAAATTTATTGAATAAAGGTAAATATCAAAATGGTACTACGTACTAACCTAGGAACACCGATATCGTGTGTAAACACTCATGTTTTTCCTTTTAAGCGATGATTTTCTCCTGTTGTTTTTCTTTATATTTACTTATTATAGTACGCAGCAGCTTACGAACATTACTTTTCATAGTATTTTTCATCATAAACACCTTAAAACGTTTGCAATTGTGGAAAGCGAGCAATGGGTGTCAAGTCGAACGAAAGACAGAACATGACGTTTGACAATTCAGCTTGTGATGCCATATGAAAAGTTCCGTATAAAACTCATTCTCAGCTTTCGTTAGCCAGACTCTAGCTCTTTCCGTTCCTACTCAAACTCGCGATTGATATTGGGTTTTGTATGGCAATACTAAACTTTGTGTCAAATTTTGATTATACACAATATGTCATATCAATACAAACAATAAGCGAAGAAAACGGTTACATCAAGAAATCCTTTTCTTTATTTAATGAATGAATGAATGTTATACAGTTATTAAAACGATTTAAATCTTTATTATTTGCGTGAGTGCTAAAGGATGGCATCAGCTTTCTACCTTAAATCACACTATCGAAATTGCTGTGATGAGTGAGACCGACGACACCGATATTCTTCTACTTATTCCGCCAAATTTTTTCCTCGTGCCAAGTTCAGGTTCAGAAGGATCTCTTCTGGATTCTTCTAGAACTGTAGTGCACAAACCGTCTTGCACGGCCCAAGTATTAGGAAAACTCGTCACCCAAGTGCACTCCCTCGAAAATAGGTTAGAAAGTTTAGAGTTGAGTACCAACGAGAGTGTCTCTAGTTTTGGAAGAAAGGGTAAAAGTTGCGAAACGGAGAGTTTTGACAGCCGGAGTCTCGACCGTAAGTGTTTTACGTTCCCTCGCAGGCGGCGTCGTAAAGTGTTAAATAAAAAAGACAGAAAGAGGGACTGGTCTCTGACCAGTTTAGACTCAGTCAGTACAACGCACGTACCGCCATTGAGATTAAAAGATTTTCCTGACAAATCTTTAGCAAATGATACAGTTAGCATGGATGGTGACATCAGCAGCATTGTTTCCACACCCAGTAAGAAAAATGATAAATTACTTTTGCATGAAATTGATGAGTTTTTAACTAAAGTAGAGTCCTATGAAACACCAGAATCTAAAGTTAAGAATGAAATATCTCTTAGTCCGGAGAATATTATTAAAGCCACAGGTGATTACATGACAAGAAAGATGGACCAGAAAATGAGTTCTGATGATATCAAACTTCCTAGTGGCAGGATTGTATCCAGTAACATATTAGATAAATATATATACCTGGTTAAAAATAATACAGAAGTCACTGATAAACCAACTTCCAGCAACCTTAGATCTCAGTATGTGGTTGACTCTAATGATAAGTTAATAATGGAAAGCCAGAAGGGTAGAACCATCAAGAACGAAACAAAATCTCCATCTACCAGAAAATTAAATTTCATAGATTCTAGAGAAATTCAAGTTACATCAACTCCCAAGAAACCCCAATCATTCATGGAAGGTTTCCGTCCAACAAGTAATAAAATCTATGACAGAGCTTCAAAGGTGTTGGAGCAATATAAGTCCAAAAACTTTAGCAGTAACACTCAAAGTTCTACGGCTGATACTAATTACTCCATGTCTCCTAAAAAAGATGAGTTTAAAATGCCACAAATGAGACCTTTTCCAGAGAGTAAAGATGGTTTGAAATTAAGTGAATTTCGTTCTAAGTATATAGACACAATTGACACAGATTTGTTGAGTTTGAGTGAGATGTGGGGTGAAAAGGGAGAAAAAGGGGATAGGATTGAAAATGCAAGATTAGAAGAGGAAAAGCTGAAAAGAGAGGCAAGCAGATACATTTTGTAACACAATTTAATATAACATATAGTCTATATATACATATAATAGTTTGTTTATCTAATTGGAATACTCAATTACATGACTGGTTATATTTTAATTATATATGATAATGTTAATGTTTTATACCAAAGTAAGAATTTTCACATAAACTCCAAAAATGCTCTTATTTTATAAATGTTTTAAAATTTTAGCATTGTGAGGCCATAATCCAACAACTGCAAAAGAAACTCTTGGAGCAGCAAGAGAAATTAGCAGTTGCTATCAAAGTAGATAACAGTAAGGACAATGCCATAGCCAAGCTCCGGGAGGCCTGGCTAAAGCTCACAAGTAGCCTCGACCGGGCAGAGGAGCGCCACAAGGCTGCTTTGGACAAGATGATGAGGGAGGTTGACAACTTTAAAACCGTTGCTGATGAAGCACAGAAGGTACATGGTATTTTGAAAATGGTTTTTTTTTGCTTTTCCTGAACTTCGATTCGAGGTCTATAGATATACATATGAATCAATATAAGAACATTCAAAAGAATTGGTAACTGATGTTAGTCTTGTGGATTTAACTGTAACCATTTATTTTAACAGAAAACAACCCATTTTGAATCTGAGCTTTACAAAGCTCTCGACCTGGCCCATGACTACCAAGACAAGTGCAAACAACTCTCCTCTGAGATAAAGGAAGTCAAAGCTAGCACAGAGCAAGCACTAGCAAGCAAAGATCAACTCATTGCCAGCAAGGACAAGGAAATTGAGGCCTTAAAGGAAAACTATGACACTGTTATGCGGCTAAATAAACAGTCAACAGACTGTGTTAAAAATCTGGAGGATGCTTTGGAAAAGGTAGGTAAAAATTTTATGCATTATAAATTATAAATATTGGATGTCATGTTCCGAGGTGGGAATCGAATTTTGAAATAAATGTGTACCTATTGTAAATGTAAAACTTATATATCTTTTATCATTGTATTCTGATATTTATGGTCAATTCCACCCGTCAGGAGAAATTGGACCATACCAATTCAAAGCAAAAAGTAGACGAGCTGTCCCGTCGCCTGCATTCTATTAACGAAGAAACGGCGCTCGTTCATCAGGAGAAGGACCTTCTAAAGGCCAAGGTCAGCGAGGAGCGCGCTCGCGCAGCGATCCTCGAGCGGCAGTTGATCGAGAAGCAAGACCAGTGCAGCAACCTTCTCAACAAATGTGTAAGTAACGATCCTAATGGGTCGAATAGGCTACTTGACCCATTTTTAAAGTTTGTCTTATATTATTAATCAATATCTGATTAACGGAAAAAAAATATAAATACATTTTTTCACGACCTAGAAAACCGCAAAAATATAACTTAAAATTTTATAACTTAAACTTAAACTTTCATTACCGCGCGAAAACGATACTAGCCATGTTAATGCTTAGATTATCTGTGGTGTGACGTCACTCAAACCGAAAACAAACATTTGACATGTCACTTATGTTATGTCAATGTCACATCAAAGATACATGCCTACATGTCCATGGCGAATTTCACTCGTATAAGATTCGACATGAAATTAAAGATCCTATGACGTCACATCATGGCCGACACCGTTTTCAGAGTACGAAATAAAAAAAAAATAAAACAAATTTTTAAATAAAAAATATGTACCCATCAAACACTTTTAATACACCGTAATCGAAAAATGATCTTTTCAATAAATACTACAGAAAATAATATTTTTTTGCACTAAATTTGATATGAGTCAAGTAGCCTATTGTATCTGCAAGGGCTTGAGTTGCTATTAATATTTATCTTTCAAGGACAACCTCGATGCTGAAGTGAAGTCTCTTCGTAAACAAATGGAGCTCCAAAAGAATGAGCTAAAGAGCCATTACCAGAGGCAACTAGAAGATGCCGTGCTGGCCAAGCTTCAGGAGTTCCAGCTGCAGCTCGAACACGCTGAGAGGGACCTGGAAAATGACGCGAGAGGGAAAGAGAGTGCCATGCTAGACACATTTAACAGACAAGTATCGAGGATAGAGGAGCAGTGAGTGTCCTTTTTAGGGTTCCGTAGCCAAAATGGCAAAAACGGAACCCTTATAGATTCGTCATGTCCGTCTGTCCGTCTGTCCGTCTGTCACAGCCGATTTACTCGGAAACTATAAATGCTATAGTAACGAAATTTGGTGAGGATATGCTTTGTATAAACCGCTACAGGATTATGATACTAAATTATAAAAAAAAACCATTGGGGTGGGGGCCCTCCATACATGTAACTGAGGGATAAAAATTTTTTTTGTTGTATATAAGCTTGTGGGGTATTAATAGAAAGGTCTTTGAAAATGATATGATGGTTTATAAATCTCATTTTTATTTAAGCAAATCGTTTTCGAGATATCAGCTCTCAAAGTCTGAAAAATGTGTCCCCCCCCCCCCTCTATTTTTTAAACTACGCGATATAAAATTAAAAAAAATATATATGTTATGCACATTAATAAACTCTATCAACGATTTTTGGTTTGATTAAATTATCTCCTAATATAGTTTTTGAGGTAGGTTGATTTAACTGTATTTTTAAACGGTTTTTATTAACTTCACCGCGTATCAACTGTCGTCGATGCTTCAAATCTTGTGATGGATTTTTCGACCACTTCTACTGCATCGAAATCAATAAAATTTGGAACTCATATCAATTCCCCATGACAATGCAATATTATAATATTTGTATCCTTGTATCCTCAAAGCCTGATGCTGCAGACGTACTGCTTACCTTAAACGAGAGTGTTAGACACGTGAAAATGAAAGTATAGCATGTTTGGCATAATCAAATACTAACAGCCTGATCTTGACTTCCAACTCCTCACTCCTGATGCTGCAGTACTGCCCACAATAACCGCAAGGTTTATCTTTTATCGATATCTTGATTTTAAAGAAGTTCTTTAGATACTAAGTAGAAACATGCATTATATTCGCATGATTCTACTTAATATCTAACGTCCAACTCCTCAAATCTGATACTCCAGTGTTACTGTCTGCCACAACCGCTAGGTTTAGCGATATGTAGATTTTGAAGTACTGCTTTAGATATTTGGTAGAAACATACGGATTTCATTATCATCATCATCATCATATCAGCCTAAAGACTTTCACTGGTGTATATAGGCCTCCCCCAAAGATTGCCACAAGATGGGTAAAAACATATTCATTGAATAGACTGACAGCGTGTGTGGATCGCGTAGGGCGAGCCGTCGGGCCTGCGGCCCTCCAGCTGATAAAGTGACAGCATGAGTGGATCGCGTAGGGCGAGCCGTCGGGCCTGCGGCCCTCCAGCTGATAGAGTGACAGTGTGAGTGGGTCGGGTAGGGTGAGCCGTCGGGCCTGCGGCCCTCCAGCTGGTAGAGTGACAGCGTGAGTGGATGGCGTAGGGCGAGCCGTTGGGCCTGCGGCCCTCCAGCTGATAAAATGACAGCATGAGTGGATCGCCTAGGGCGACCCGTCGGGCCTGCGGCCCTCCAGCTGATAGACTGACAGCGTGAGCGGATCGCGTAGGGCGAGCCGTCGGGCCTGCGGCCCTCCAGCTGATAGAGTGACAGCGTGAGTGAGTCGCGTAGGGCGAGCCGTCGGGCCTAAGGCCCTCCAGCTGATAGACTGACAGCGTGAGCGGATCGCGTAGGGCGAGCCGTCGGGCCTGCGGCCCTCCAGCTGATAGAGTGATAGCGTGAGTGGATCGCGTAGGGTGAGCCGTCGGGCCTACGGCCCTCCAGCTGATAGAGTGACAGCGTGAGTGGATCGCGTAGGGCGAGCCGTCGGGCCTGCGGCTCTCCAGCTGATAGAGTGACAGTGTGAGTGGGTCGGGTAGGGTGAGCCGTCGGGCCTGCGGCCCTCCAGCTGATAGAGTAACAGCGTGAGTGGATGGCGTAGGGCGAGCCGTCGGGCCTGCGGCCCTCCAGCTGATAGAGTGACAGGGTGAGTGGATCGCGTAGGTCGAGCCGTCGGGCCTACGGCCCACCAGCTGATAGAGTGCCAGTGTGAGTGGGTCGGGTAGGGTGAGCCGTCGGGCCTGCGGCCCTCCAGCTGATAGAGTGACAGCGTGAGTGGATGGCGTAGGGCGAGCCGTCGGGCCTGCGGCCCTCCAGCTGATAAAATGACAGCATGAATGGATCGCCTAGGGCGAGCTGTCGGGCCTGCGGCCCTCCAGCTGATAGGCTGACAGCGTGAGCGGATCGCGTAGGGCGAGCCGCCGGGCCTGCAGCCCTCCAGCTGATAGAGTGACAGCGTGAGTGGGTCGCGTAGGGCGAGCCGTCGGGCCTACGGCCCTCCAGCTGATAGACTGACAGCGTGAGCGGATCGTGTAGGGCGAGCCGTCGGGCCTGCGGCCCTCCAGCTGATAGAGTGACTGCGTGAGTGGATCACGTAGGGCGAGCCGTCGGGCCTGCGCCCCTCCAGATAATATAGTGACAGCGTGAGTGGATCGCGTAGGGTCAGCCGTCGGGCCTGCGGCCCTCCAGCTGATAGAGTCATAGCGTGAGTGGGTCGCGTAGGGTGAGCCGTTGGGCCTGCGGCCCTCCAGCTGATAGAGTGACAGCGTGAGTGGATCGCGTAGGGTGAACCGTCGGGCCTGCGGCCCTCCAGCTGATAGAGTGATAGCGTGAGTGGATCGCGTAGGGTGAGCCGTCGGGCCTGCGACCCTCCAGCTGATAGAGTAACAGTGTGAGTGGGTCGGGTAGGGTGAGCCGTCGGGCCTGCGGCCCTCCAGCTGATAGAGTGACAGCGTGAGTGGGTGGCGTAGGGCGAGCCGTCGGGCCTGCGGCCCTCCAGCTGATAAAATGACAGCATGAATAGATCGCCTAGGGCGAGCCCTCGGGCCTGCGGCCCTCCAGCTGATAGACTGACAGCGTGAGCGGATCGCGTAGGGTGAGCCGTCGGACCTGCGGCCCTCCAGCTGATAGAGTGACAGCGTGAGTGGGTCGCGTATGGCGAGCCGTCGGGCCTGCGGCCCTCCAGCTGATAGACTGACAGCGTGAGCGGATCGCGTAGGGCGAGCCGTCGGGCCTGCGGCCCTCCAGCTGATAGAGTGACAGCGTGAGTGGGTCGCATAGGGTGAGCCGTTGGGCCTGCGGCCCTCCAGCTGATAGAGTGACAGCGTGAGTGGATCGCGTAGGGCGAGCCGTCGGGCCTGCGGCCCTCCAGCTGATACGAGTGACAGCGTGAGTGGATCGCATAGGGCAAGCCATCGGGCCTGCGGCCCTCCAGCTGATAGAGTGACAGTGTGAGTGGGTCGGGTAGGGTGAGAGCGTGAGTGGATCGCGTAGGGCGTAATGTGTGTGTGCAATATAAAAATTTAAACTTGATTTTCTCAATAGACCAAATTGATTGATATATTCCTTATTGTCAGATCTCCGTTATCTAAGGTATTGTATGAATAACACGTCCGTTTGAGACACTTCGAGCATTCAAGCTGACATTTTTTTAGTGTCGGATTTCTAAAAATATCTATTCGGCAGGGATTCCCCTCTCGTTACACATACAATAATGTTCATTACGTTTACATTATGTGTCGTGATTAAAGCGCGAGAGTTAAACGCTAGGATGCATAATTGTATTGCATATTACAAACAACATCTTTGATCTAGAATAAGTACGTATCGGAGATTAACTTAACAATTGTACTAAAAACTTGAAAATAAAATAAGTAAAAAAAGTTTTAAGTTAAACGGTTTTTATTGCACCAAAAACTAGAAAATAAAAATTAGTTGTAACTAACCGTAGATGCTACTTTCTGTAGATTACTCACGTGAAACTATTGTCACTGTAGTCTTCCCAAGTCGGATGCTGAAAGCCACGTTTAGCCTCTATGTCAGTGGATTAAGCGTTATCTTATCGGAAACTTTTACCAAACTAAAATAAAAACGTGGGGCGTTATTATAAAGAATTATACAAGTTCAAAATTTTAATTGTAGCTTTAAATTTGCAATTAATCATCCATCTGTTCTAACACTTCTACAGAGATAAATAACTTTTATCAAGGCCAGAATAAAACTTATTACACTATTGCTATCTTGATTTCTAAGTGTGTTCTTGAATAACTAGTGACTTAATCACAATTGCGTACGCCCCACGTTTTTATTTCAGTTTGGTAAATGTTTCCGATTAACGCTTAATCCACTGACATAAAGGCTAAACGTGGCTTTCAGCATCCGACTTGGGAAGACTACAGTGACAATAGTTTCACGTGAGTAATCTACAGAAAGTAGCATCTACGGTTAGTTACAACTAATTTTTATTTTCTAGTTTTTGGTGCAATAAAAACCGTTTAACTTAAAACTTTTTTTACTTATTTTATTTTAATAATAAATTGATAATGGTACGGATCCCTTCGCGCGCGAGTCCGACTCGCACTTGGCCGGTTTTTAAATCCTTTATTAGCAGCAACTAGAACACACTAAAAGGACTTGCAGAGTGACGCAAGAGACATTGTTTAAAATTACTAGGCAAGTTGCAGTTGTTCCAGGACTAGTAGGATGGTCCAAGGGACGAGAATGCCTTAGTCTTTGTAGTGCGATGGGTTTTAATAATAACTTTGTTAAGCTTACATGAGAAGCTAGCCTGATTAAGATGATTGCAAACTCTATATTATTCACGATACAAGAATATGTTTTTTTATTTTTAGACACAAATTGGAGATTAATGTTTTGGAAGAAAAACAAAAGGAAGAGATAAAACTGTACCGATTGCAGTTAGCTCAGGCTGGCGAGAAAATCAGCTTATTAGAGGTAAAAAACACGCCAATTCATAGAATCCATATAACATGTAGCCTTTTCTTCGAAATTCATTTTGCCGAATATCACTTCCCAACCAACTTTTTGCTAATGCTTTACTTGCCGTAATTACCAAATTATTATATGCAAACGCTTGCCCAAATTTTAATTTTCCGACCAACATTTTTTTCAACCTAACTTGGTTAGGTTCGATTATGATAATATGCAAAAAATACAATGACATCTTGCGAAACGTTGCAGTTGTCGCAAACGAATCTTTCGGCGAAATGAATTTCTGCAATAAGTTGCATGGGAAGATATATTCAGGAACTTGTTTTTCGGTGATAATTTAGACAACAGGGGCGTATTGCATAACAAAAAGCGGAAGTCTCTTTCTAGTAAGAGAGATAGAAAAGAGACTTGAGCTTGTAGTATTAGTTGTAATTTGTTATGTTTGACGAATCCACGTACTAAAGTCACGTTTATCAGCTCAGGGTGCTTAGACAAGTTGCCAATCACTAACGCTTAATCATCAATCGTAAACGATAGGCAGCTAACTGTCTTCGTCGCACTAATATGAAAGAGTGACAGAGTGGGAAAACTACGATACGCTAATAAGCGTTAGCGATTGGCAACTTGGCTAAGCATCTAGTTCTCTGCTAAGGCACTGGTCTCACCGAGAGCTACTAAGCTATGAACTATCGGTTATAAACACGAACAAAAGATACGCACTCCCGTGTAAATAAAAGAGACACGGCGATACTGGCCCGACGGTGATAGCTGACAGCTGGGCGAGTATCGCCGTGTCTCTTTTATTTACACGGGAGTGCGTATCTTTTCTTCGTGTTTATAATCGATAGTTCATAGCTTAGTAGCTCGCGATGAGACCAGTGCCTGAGGTGCAAAATGTTACGTTTGGACAACAGAGTAAGTTGGAGTCCCACCGACGGCGCCGCGGGCACATCGCGTCGCAGCTGCACGGCGTGATGCAGCAGCAGTGGCGGCAGGCCGTGCGCATCCTCACCAGCGGACAGGACCTGGACCACACCAGGGACTCCGGTGAGCAGGGTTGAGAATAGATATTTTACGTTTGAACAGAGCAAGCTGGAGTCCCACCGACGGCGCCGCGGGCACATCGCGTCGCAGCTGCACGGCGTGATGCAGCAGCAGTGGCGGCAGGCCGTGCGCATCCTCACCAGCGGACAGGACCTGGACCACACCAGGGACTCCGGTGAGCAGGGTTGAGAATAGATATTTTACGTTTGAACAGAGCAAGCTGGAGTCCCACCGACGGCGCCGCGGGCACATCGCGTCGCAGCTGCACGGCGTGATGCAGCAGCAGTGGCGGCAGGCCGTGCGCATCCTCACCAGCGGACAGGACCTGGACCACACCAGGGACTCCGGTGAGCAGGGTTGAGAATAGATATTTTACGTTTGAACAGAGCAAGCTGGAGTCCCACCGACGGCGCCGCGGGCACATCGCGTCGCAGCTGCACGGCGTGATGCAGCAGCAGTGGCGGCAGGCCGTGCGCATCCTCACCAGCGGACAGGACCTGGACCACACCAGGGACTCCGGTGAGCTGGGTTGAGAATAGGGTTGATCCATTGTTATAAATATTAGATGTCATATACCAAAGAAAAAAGACCAAGATCACCTAATGTCCGAGGTGGGGATCGAACCCACGTACTCAGCTTTCGCGGCTGATGCCTGTACCCCTCGGCCACTCGGTCTTAGCAACCACCGGTCAATTTTCTCGGGTATATGCAATCCCTTACAAGGCTAGGCGCCTTTTAAGGGACTTAATACTATATAAATTATAAATATTAGATGACATCTAATATTAAGTAGTGTGACTACTGGGGAAAAATTAAAAGTACAAATCAAAAGATTTAGTTAATAAATAATTTGCTTTGTTATTTCACAATACGTTCAATTGATCCATTGTGTTAAATTAAATTAAATATGCAGAAAATTTGCCATTTCCAATGAAAAATTACTTCACTTTATCAGCCTATCTCAGTCCACTGCTGGACGTAGGCCTCTTAACTACGCGTATAGACGCATTAGGTGGTGAATGGCCATAATAGCCACGCTGGGCAAGCGGATTGGCGATCGCAGTAATGTGTCCACTATTATTACGCTGCTGCCCATCATCGATCACAGGTTGGTCAGTGACGCTTCAATCCCTTAGTCGGCTCTTACGACACCCGCGGGAAGAGTTGGGGTGGTGACAAATGTTTTCTTACTGCCATCACCACACGGCCAACGAAAAATGACAAATATTTTTTTTAGGAATATAACAAAGAATATAATAAGAATTTAAAGTTTAAAAGTTTTTAGATGTATTAACTTGCAAAATTAAAAAATCGATTAGAATCTACACATTATACTCAAAAATTATTTATACTGCGTTAAACGCAATATTTCCCCGTCAAAATAGCAATATTCTTGTTTTTCCCATAGTAGAACTACCACTGATCAGAAACGGTGATGTGACAATTTGCTGCAGATTTGTTAAACGTTAAAACTTTAGGCCTTCAATCCTACTTTGAATTATTGCATCAGGTCTCATACATATTTGATATTTACACGAAACCGCATCGTTTGATACAGTAAATAAGAAAATGGAAACAGCCTATTTTCAAAAAGTTAGTACATTTTGATCACGTCTACGCATAGATATATGAAAGAGAGAGATTTGTAACGAAGCGAAATTGTAATGAGTCTCGGTGTCTCCGAGGTCGGGCCTTTGCCACGCTGTGATTGGCTAAAGCGCTACCATATGACGCGGCACTAGAGAGGATGCTACGTCGATAAATTATTATCCATAGATATTTGATAAGGCCGGAATATTAAGAAAAACATTAAAATCGATCTATCATTTAATAAGAAATAAATACAGATTAAAATATCGCATTGGACGATGTATCTAATCTTTATAAACATTTTGTTATCCGTCGCGCCCTTGTTAGAGCGAAAATACCGGCCGTCCTAGAGCCCAACGGTCTGGCCAGGGACGACGGCAAGAGGCCTGACGGAATGATGCTGGTGCCCTGGAGCATGGGCCGGCCGCTAGTTTGGGACGCCACCTGCGTTGACACTCTGGCGCCGTCCCATGTTTTGGTCACCGGCGTTGCTGCTGGCGCCGCGGCATCATTAGCCGAAAGTCTCAAGCGCCGCAAATATGCTGCTTTAGGAACCAGCTACATATTTGCGGCGTTTGGTGTGGAGACCTTGGGGCCATGGGGGCCAAGTGCACATGGACTTTTTAAAGATCTAGCGGCTCGCCTAAGAGAGACCTCAGGCGACCAGAGGGCTGGCCAGTACCTTGCACAGCGTTTAAGTATAGCTATACAACGGGGGAATGCGGCCAGCCTTCTGGGTACCTTGCCCACTGACGGCGATTTAGGCCAATTTTTTTATTTATAGGTAGTTAAATCCTTATATTGTTTGTTTTCATTTTATGTCGTTTAATAATAAATTAGAAAACTTTTTTCTTACTTTCGTGTCGGATCTGGTTTCTAAATAATAAACTACATAATGTCAATTATAAACATATATTTGAATATGAACAAAGCAATTTATTAACGACATTATCTTAATTGTGGCTGGGAATCACATGAACAAATAATTATTTAGACGGTTGTACCCTTAATAAACATAATGTTATCAGCCGTTTCCGCGATGGTCACATATTTAAATAAAACAATTTCAACCTTTGACAACGGTTATTGTAAAAGGCTCAAAATAATATAATACGCGATATAATCTATATACAAAGGTCAAAATATGAAAGAAAAATTGAATATAATCAAATACATCAAGAATTTATCGACCCTATTTGTCATCGGCACGGTCAGTCGTACCTCTAGTTCGCGGCCTGCTCGCAGCGGCCGTACCAAGAAATGACAGGACGGTTGTGAATATCGCTAGCAATTGGATACATTGCACGGTCATTTACCAAATTGCAACTTGCTTGCTATTCTAAGCCGTCAATGTAAAACGCACAAACAATTTGTCACTGAATAGTTTAACCAATTGGTACGCCCAAGTAAAATCATTATGACATTTATGTCAGCGGTTTGTTGTTATATATTATTTGTAAAAATACGTGGTTTTGTCAACTAGTAACTAAAAAAATCAATACTTTCATGTGGTACGTGACTCAATAGTCCTTGAAATGTTTATTTACACTCCTATTTTTACAAGAAATAACGGCACAATTCGGCATTTTGCGGATATGTCCGAGCTCATCCTGCAGTCGCGGGTAAGTTGCGACTGGCTCATAGGGCACGCATCTGTCACACTATAAAGGCCTATCGGCCATAACGCTGCGACATGTTCCATGCCACCGTTAGCTATCTATACTGATCTGTGCGTCTACGCTACGATATTGATAAAAATTGGTAGGCTGGTAGAGTCTATAATGCTGAGCAAGCTACATCACTTTTCCTAAAATGGCCCAGGACGTTTGCATAGAATTTTCCTTTTTTGCTACCAAATTCAATTGTGACATTTGAAGACGCAAATGTACAAACTTACTGAGAAATTATCATCATAGGGCAATGGTACAATAGACATTGCAGCCGTAATAACTATAACTCGCCACCACTCAAGGAATTAATGACCTGGATTACCTGGAGTCATATATTCGCTTAAACTTTGCAGCATTTTGTTATAAGTGCTAACAGATTAACGTAAGAACCTATTTAACCTTTTGACCGCCAGACGACGAAGGAATATGCCGAGCTCCAGACGCCACGCATTCACGATTATTTTGCGTGAAATCTGGTGAAATGAACTTTCCGATTTACCGCGCAAATCGCTATTGTATCGACGACGTCGACGGCTGTAGGTAGCCGTCGTTGGCGTCTGTGGCAAAACTTTCCGGCGTCGCTTATAGCCGACTGTGGCTGTCAAAATGTTAAAATATTATGAGCCCGAGAACACCTATCAATATCCGACCCCAACGCCACCGTTTGATGTGCCTCAAACTGAAACACGTTTTTCTGTACCATGATTATGAATGGTTCTCAAATGTAATGATCAGGACATCAATGAAGTGAATGAGGATGACATCAATTTGACATCACGCTCCATTTAGGGTGATCCGAAATAGTTTTATTGTTTATTATTAATCATTAGTCGTCAATCATTTTAATCATGTACAAATAACTTCAAAAGTAGTATATTGCACGTGAAATAAATAACACCTACTTTACTTGATACGTGAAACATAAATAAAACTATTTGATTTGTTTTTATACATACATTTTTTTCAATAATTACGTAGAAAACAGAATTCCTCTTTAACGTACAGCACGTATCAAGTAGGAATTATTTATTTCACGAGTAAATATACTACTTTTGAAGATATTTGTACATGATTAAAATAATTGACGACTAATGATTAATAATGAACAATAAAACTATTTCGGATCACCCTAAATGGAGCGTGAAGTCAAATTGATGGCATCGGCATGAAAATTACGGGCCCTGGTAATGATATTGTAAATGAGTGTGAGTATGAATATTGCTGTATGTTCCAGCGTCGACGCCGGCGCCCGAGTTCGCCGCGAAGGTCCCGCCGCTGTCCCTGCCGCCGCGCCGCGACCGCGACGCTCTCAACTTCGACGGACTATCTGACCAGGATATGCAACATTACGTTAAATTGGTTAGTATCAGGGCACACCTGACAGGCCCGTCACCAGATTGCCATGACACTTTCCATACAACCGTTCGCTAATATCTATATCGCTGATTTGGTGCAACCCATTCTTTGTAATTTTTTTTTATTGTGTTAACTTTCATACTAGAAAAAAAAAACACCGAGTGTGCCAACGCCGGATCCTGCTTCCTATCGTTGCACTGTTTTTTTACTATTTGGAACGAAAGAGCAGAGCAGCAGAATCACAAAAAGTTAGAAAAACATTAAAATTCTAAAAGTGTAACTTACTTAACCTCAGATGCATGTAAAATTAGTTGTCTCCAAAGTCAAAATTGCTCAGCCTGATCATCCCTAGTGCCCTGTTCACTCCTGCTCCATGACCCAGATGTCACCCTGTTACATACCTCGGCGAGACTTGGGTTCGTCCCGGCCTCTGTAGTATTAAGAAATGTATTTTGTTGTAAACTATCCATATAGGTATTTGTTCGTGTTTGCGTAACATGTATTGTTTATTTGTATAGATCACTATTTACTACATATAGGTAGTTTCACCAGAGTTGAGGTGAATGATAACATAACTCGCACATCTAAATAAAGTACTAATTGCAAAAAATGTAGTGAATGAATGACTTAATGTAACTTGCGTCGAAATATTGCGCAAATCCGTTGAACAAACTTTTTGGTCAGTCTTACAGTTGCTATTAGATTTGCTGTCAGTGCGAAAAAAGAACACTAATTTCAAATTCACCTCGTGTTTACATGACACGTTGTTGTGTGCATGACCTCATCTCTCGTGGAACTACCTATACAACAGGTGACTTACTTAAGCCCCGTATTCATAAACGTTTGCTAACTTAACAAGCCGCTAATAATTGTTTGTCCCTTTTGCTCTTATGGACACATTGTTAAGACCGAAAGGCACAAACAATTATTAGCGGCTTGTTAAGTTAACAAACGTTTATTAATAAGGGGGTAAGTTTTTAGCGATAGTATTTATACTATGCCACAGCTTCTCACGAAGCCGGCAGCACTGGACAGCACGGACGCGCGCTCGGCGTCGCCGCACGAGGAGCCCACGAGCGACCGGCCCGAGCGCCGCGCGCGCCGCAGCCTCAACCAGAGCGGGCCCAAGCCGCCGTGGAAGGCCTGACCCGACCTCTATACCCGGACTGTTACGTTCCAGGTTTAACCTGACACCAACTACTGCAGGTCTAGCCGAGATGCCATTCTGGCCTGGGTGCTTAGCCAAATTGCCAATCGCTAGCGCTTGCTAGCGCATCGTAGTTTTCCCTCTTTGTCGCACTAATATCAAGGAGTGACAGAGAGGGAAAACTACGATGCGCTAGCAAGCGCTAGCGATTGGCAACTTGGCTAGGCATCCTGCTACGAATACCGAATATCACAAAATTTCGGGGATTTTTTATTGGAGTGATAGAGACAAATCCTCGAAATTTACAAACTTCGGTGTTCGCGGTAGCAGGCCTGGATGCTTAGCCAAGTTGCCAATCGCTAGCGCTTGGTCGTATCGTAGTTTCCCTCTCTGTCACTATTGCATATTAGTGCGACAAAGACAGTTAGCTGCCTTTCTTTTACGATTAAGCGTTAGCGATTGGCAACTTGTCTAAGCACCCTGTAATCGTATCGTATACGATAACCGATAAGTTTCGTAACCATAATAATGTATGAAAATGGTCACGTGAATTTTCGTCCGAATATTCTCATACTTTTATTACTTGTCGCCTATCGTATACGATTGTAGAATAGGATCTCCATAAACTGTGCATAACTCCTATACTTGAGTCACTTAGTGGTTCAAATAATTGAGTAGACAAAGGAGAATGTGTCCATTGACATAGTACGGGTACTATCACCACCGATTATCAAGTCCTGGTTCAAATAGCAAATAGAGACACAGACTACACGCACGTGCGTAAAGTTTAAATTAAGTTTTGATATTTCGGTGATGTAGCAAATAGTGACACTAGTGACAATATTTGACATGGTGTCGAAAAGGTTAATGTCCAGTCCAGTGTAGTAGTTATCTTTAGTGCAGTGTTCCATATGTGGATCATGACAAAACAGCTACATGAATCCGTGCATAATCCTATATTTGATTCACCCACCTAGTGGTTCAAATAATTTAGTAGACAGAAGAAGAATGATGGTTCAAATAATGTAGTAGACAGAAGGAGAATGAGTCCATTGACATAGTATAGGGACTATCATAGTGTTCATAGTCTAGTTTCCTAGTCACTAAGCGTTTTGTGGCATAGTCACGGACTGGTAATTCTCAAAAGGTTCTATTTACAAGTGTGATGTTTTGTTAATCAAAACTTGTAATAAAGCACGAATTTGATACCTATGCGACTATGCGTTGCCTCGGCAGAAAAAAAACCATGGACTCGAATTGCCATTGGATCATAATATTCATTCCGTCCTTTTATGACAAAAAGTATTTATTACGCATATTATGAGACATACAGCCTAAACATGAAAATTAGACCATTACCCAATGTATATTGGATTATTTGACACGTATTTTGCTGGAATTCGTTGGGCCTAAGAAAGGCTATTTTTCATATCGTAATTTAAACTTTCACGATTTAAACGAAACGGGACTTAATTGCTTATAGATATACTTAAATTACCTCCCTTTGGAGGCTAAATAAGGGTATTTTGTTATTTTCCGAATTTCACTTGTACTGTATAGTCTGTATACCTATTGTCCAGTGGAACGGACACTGCAATAGGAGTAAATATGTGAGCGGTTTAGTAAACATGAACCAACTTTGTCGCTTGCCAGCCATAAGGTCGCTTACATATTGAATTTGTATATTAAAGGTAGGTTACAAGCAAATTTCGGTATCAGCGTAATTCGTCCCATTCGTTATTCGTTCATTTCTTATATCCGTCTCATTCTGTGTTCGTCACGCATTCTTTATTTGTCTCGATCGCTATATGTCCCTACCGTCTCAAGTCCAATTATGTAACCTGACTCTTTCTTAATTAGTCTTTTTCGTTTTTCGTCACGGTCTTCCTAGGACTATGTCTTTGTTTGTCTCTCTCGTTTTTGGTATCATTTGCACTTTATCTTTAGTCACTTTCGTTATTCGTCTCACTCTTTTTTTGTCTTTAGTGGTAACTCGTTCCGTTCTTTTTTGGGCACGTTCGCTAATCGTCCCATACTACGTAGGTCTTAGTTGCTATTCATATCTCCTCCGGATCGGAATTGTTAAAGAAATTGAAGTTTAAGTGAAACTACTATGAAATTAGATGAAATTATGACGGTCACTCGGTCAATGAGATAGAATTAAAAAAATAATTAAGATGGGCGTAAAAAGATGGTTACAAATAGCGACCGAGACGTAAAACGAATCTAACGAACTTAGAATTAGACTGAAAATGAATGAGACTAATCACGAATGTGACCATTAACGAATGCATGAAAAAAACTGAGACGAATAAGTGAATGAGACCAAAATCGAAAGGGAATAATTAAGAATGAGTTATAGGAAGACCGTGACGAAAAACGAAAAAGACTTATTAAGAAAGAGACAGGTATCATAATTGGACTTGAGACGATAGAGACATATAGCGATCGAGACGAATAAAGAATGCGTGACGAACACAGAATGAGACGGACATAAGAAATAAATGAAAAACGAATGGGACGAATTAAGCTGATACCCAAATTTCATCCGTATGGTAAGCAATAAAGTGGGACGACTTCACTAAAATGTTCACGTATATGGAAATTAAACGCCTTTTTATTGTAGCCAACCCGTGTGAACGAAATAAAATGCATTATAATGTGATTAATGTGTTGTCAAACTGAGGATATGTGCTAGATTGTATGGCAAATTTACACCTTATTCTGTTAAAAGTAAGGTGGTTTTTCCTTCTATAATTTGAATTGACTAGACATGTTCTTTCCGTGGACCTTTCAAATACATAGTTAACTATGTATTTTTTTGCAAAAAAAAATGCAAATAAGTTAATTATGTATTTTTTTGCAATCAAGTCTTTAAAGACTATAATGAAAATAAAACTTTACGTCAGTCTTTTGTGTTACGAACGTACTCATATAGTTTGTATGAATGATTCTAGAAACACAATGGAAACTATCGTGATTTTTGTTTCTGGAAGCCCTTAATTAGTACAATATTTATGAAAACACATTTTTTATTAATAATACTTGCATAGTAGGTACTGCTAGTTTATTGAGTAGTTGCTAGTAAAATAATTTTAATACTTTAATATATAATTCACAAATACCCTGGTTGGATCTTATTCAGTTTTTGTCTGGCATATGCTACTAAATAAGTTCTTGTGTGGATACATTTATAAAATAATATTTATGATTATTTATTGAATTAGATATGTGAATGAAATGGACACTTTTACACAAAAACCGTAGTTATTAAATTAAATTACATAGTATTTAGTTTGTGATGAATGATCATTTCTACATCTACAGTCAACTCCAAATACTTAATCGGCATTAACAGTTAATATGTAATAAACATGTGGAGGTCCAGAGGGAGGAATATGTTCAGCAATGGACGTCTTATGGCTGAGATGATGATGATGATGATGATGATGATGTAATAAACAAAAACACGTTTTATGTATGTTTATTGTATAATTATTAAATAATATATGATGATGCAAACTAGAACAGGGTGTTTATGCCTTATATTACCTATACTCATAATATGAATTCCATGTTTGTTACGATGTACCATAAAAAACTATTTTTGTAATATATCACAACATTCCAAGTCGCAATTTTATACTGTTGATATTAAAATGAATTAATTCATAAAACAAACACGTTTATTGTTTTATTTTTTAATTGCACATAATATCCTCCTAAGACCCGGGTTTTTAAAATTCAACTTGTTATAGAGACCGAACTTTCGTTTAAAAGAACAAAATGGCAATTGTCGTTAAGTCCTGGCTATTCTAAAATAAAACTTGTCACTATGACCGAACTGCCTTTTAAAAGAACAATTTTTGTTTCTAACTTACGGCAATATTTTAGAAAGAAACTGCGCTATTGCAATCGGTATATGTCTATCCCTATCACACGCGTTGAATGAAACAACAGCAAGTCGCCATATTAGTTCATCTCAGTTGCCAGCAACACGCGACAATGGCGACACGTCAGAGACATGGTGAGTGAATCCTTAAATATCCTGTAGAAATGTTAACATTTTTGGGTGTAAGTTGAATTTTATTTGTTAATGAATGTGTAATTATACCTATCATGTATTATTTTTGACAGGGTGGTCAACTTCTCAGGTACAAAGATGTGCTGAAGCGGCACTTAAAGAAGTGTGACATAGATAAATTGAGTATCTTCTTACAACTGTACAATTTATGGTAAGATATATATTGTAGTATATGTATATATTTCTATTATTATATATTTATGCATATATTTATGTAAGTGTAGGTATATTTATGTATGTATGTATGTATGTATCCTATCTTAGTATGTCTTTTTATTAAGTTTGCAAGTTGCACCGCCTACATTCTTTTCTGTTTTGCCTTAAGGTTGACTGGTAGAGAATGCTCTGTGGCATTAAGTCCGCCTTTTGTACGATAAGATTTTCTTTTGTGCAATAAAGATTAAATAAAATAAATAAATAAATACAGCGCGGTGGGAACAGTGCGCTGCCGTACGGTCCGAGTGGAGAGCGACCGTCAACAAAAAAGTGAGCGACTTTGAATCTCAGCGGCGCATACAGCTTGATGCCAAGCGTGATGAGATCAAAGCGCGAACACCTGCGGCTTAAACATATAATTATGTCAATGGTGTGCTAACCTGCCCTCAATGTTTGCGTACGTTTAGCAATAAGATAGGTTACGTTAGCCACGAGCGAGCACACCAGAGACAACATCAGAGTTGACAGCAGTCGCCGTGGCCGAAACCGGCCCTGGAGCTATTATTATTATTATTTTTGACACATGTTGCGTAAAGTATTATTTTTCAAGGTAATTTATTTTGTTCTTTTAAAAGCACGTTCGGCGTTTGTACATGAAGTTTTTTCACTCATTTTAACCTTACTTGTTTGAGCTGTCTTTGGGGGTGGACTTTGTTTAACAGTGAATGTCTTTTAGCTGGGGGCTATTCCAGAATTTTCTCAAGCAAATTTCTTAATTAATTTGATAGCTGTCTTTTTGCCCGACTGCCGAAAGAAAGGAGGGTTGTTTTTTAGGGAGTTTGTGTGAATGTATGTCTCATTGTTTGGCACGGCCTACAGCCTTCAGCAATAGACGGATTTCGACGTATGAGGTGTCATTCGATTCAGCTTTGTTATAGGAGTGTCACTGGGTACTTTACTTTTCGATGTTCCCGTGGGAACTGGAATTATACTCATTACCTGGGTACACACTGAGACCGAAGTTCCTTAAGAAAGAACAAAAAATTGGATGAATTAGCTTAGTGCAAAGACAAGTTGCTTCAAAAGGAAATAAAGTTTGTTCAAGCAAAACTTGTGCAGTTTAAATTACGGTGAAAAGTTCAGGACTCAAGGGCGATATTTTTTTTGTTCTTTTAAAAGGACTCGGTGATAGTGACAGCGTTTACGTATGGATACCCAGGACTCAAGGACGAAAGCCATTTTGTTATTTTAAAAGGCACCTAGGACTTAGGATATATATGTATGTACATATTTGTGCATTCACTTAATCTCAATATCATGGAGATTTTGGTTCAATGGTAGGGTACGGCGAGGCGAGACCTTATATTAGTGTAATTATATGCCAAATTTTCCATGTGTTATGTTATGTTTATGTGAGGTATGTACCTACAGATATTTCGTTGCCTATTATATTACTGGATTTCAGGATGATTATAACTATCTAGGATAATTATTTGACGCAGAAGGAAAAACGAAATATATAACCATTATTTATTGAGGTAAATACTAGTTACAAATATATGATAATCTTTCATATGACGTTACAATGGCATCGCGATCTATACAATACTAAATAATAAATGTACACTTACTATAATCACATGGGTTTACTCATTAAGGCAAGAACTTATTAAAAATATAAGAGACACGATTATAAAAAGCCCCGTTAGTAATAAAGCACGAGCAGTTCTATTGTCTTTATGAACGGTCGAATTATAATATCCGCAACGTACAACCCTTTCATAATAATATTATGATACATTCTTCCGAATACCCGAAGCAAGGCGAAAATAAGTTGAATTTTGTCGCGGCAATTTGGGTGTCATGTGTAGTGTTTCGGCCTTTAGATACTCTATTGCTGATTGTCGAGTTGTAAGTGGTATAGGTGGAAGCACAGAACACAGATCCAACACCTATATACATGGTTTGTGGGTGCGATGTTTATGTGGCCACATTATGCGCTTGGTTGTTTTGTGCGTTAATCGGAGCATTTGATATTTTACGGAATTTTCAACCCTAACGCAGACGTGGCGAGCTTATTACGTTAATCTCATGCGTCTAACGCAGCCGAACGCTGCGATTGACGCACAAATAACCGCGCGCTTTAGTATGCAACTATTTCTATGCTATATTGCTATGGTGTGCAGCAATGCCTCAAAAGCTGTCAAGTCTTGGTGTGATTCCTAACCTTAAAAGTAGTTAATAACAGTAGGTAAGATGTCCTCAATCAAGTGATAAAGATAATTTTATTTTTATCAAGTAAAATTCAGTTAGAAGCTCTACATTTATAAATAATCAATTCAATCGCATGCAGTAAATAAAAAATCACCGTGATATAATAAAATATATATTTATGGCAACGTCAAAATAACGACGCTTTAATTCATTTGTTAATATTTGTAAATTACAATAAGAATGTAAATATAAATAATATTTCTCATTTACTTTTTAAATGATACTACCACACACTTTAACGTCGAAAAAATCCCCGCAAGAATATATAATTGCTTCAGTGATTATTTTATGATATGGCTGTAATATTGCAAGTAGCTGTATAAATATTGATAGAAAATGTTTATTCTAAAAACCTAAATTGATGCTGTTTTGCAATAACGCGTCAACCCACGTCTAAGTATTTCGCAATAACATGTCAACTTTAGTTTGTAATTTATGGAATTAATTTTTAATTGAAGACTTTATGTGTGTTGACACATTATTGGAAAACAGCATCCATATATGCATAAGCATTCAAACAAATAACGAAATCTTTATATATACATTGAAAATAAAAATGATTGTCCCAGCTAGCCTTACTGAAATTAAAACTACGAACGCACATTAATGTTGAAATAGAAATTTACAACCACTCAAGTATAAAATAAAAGGAACTAAGGAAATTATCCAAGCGGCAAATACAAAAAGATCACAAGATTGCCTCCGATGTTAGCGTATCAAGTATCTGTGTTATTAGCGTATCAAGGGTACTGTTAGGTGTTGACTAATCAAGAGCCTATAAATAGAAAGGTTATAGGAAATAAATTCACGGGAGAAGGAGATCAACGTTCAATAAATATAAGAAAAAGATTAGACCAGATTATAAAAGAGACGATACAGAGATACAAAAAATGTTTTACAGAAAGTAAAAAGAAAAAAAAACACCAAACTATGTACAGGTGTAGTGAGAAATTACTTGCCTTCGGAAACGTTCGTAAACACATGCTGTTTCAGGCAGTGTCACCGAGTCTGACTGAAGTAGCATGACAGCTATTACTGTCAGTCTCAGTGAGATAGACTGAAACAGCATGACGTTGACGAACGTTTCCGAAGGCAACTCATTTCTCACTACATCTGTAGACACGTGGCTTGGCTCGGTTATAACTAAAAATTACTTAGAATTACTCATTGTAGCTTCCATTTATTTAGTTTGCATTTTATGAATGTACCATCGGCTTTCAGCATGATTGGGATGTAAAAATCGATATGTGGTAGGTACAGTCAACAAAAGAAGTGGTTTACCACTTTTCAACTCTATTCAGAAGTTAGAGTGAAAAAGTGGTAAACCAGTTTTTTGTTGATTGTACGATCACAAACAAAAATTAATCATCAGGGTCGAGGGATCGATCAGGGTGCGTAGCCAAAATGCCAATCGCTAACGCTAAGTCGGGAACGAAAATAATAAAAAAGAGTAACACAGAAAAGGAGAAAAACTGAGCGTTAGCGATTACAATGGTTAAGCAATCAGGTAACCGATTAGAATTACGGACTGTGGGGCTTACGATTTTTCAGCGTGAATATGATGGAGATATCCAATGGAAATATTTAACTTTTAGTTGGACTGACGATATGCATCTTTAAAAATAATTTGCGATTACGAAAACGGGCGATAAGGAGTGTTAGATGAGGTGCCTTTCTGTAGATATACTACGCGAGCGCCGAGGCGAGTAGCGAAGAGCGTTTAGGTTTGTTTTGTGGATCCCTGCATCTAAAAAATCTTGTGTCCTGCAGACTTGAGACTCTGTGTCTTTCTGTAGAGAAGCTACGTGAGCGCTTAAGCAAACAGTAAGGAGTGCTTGGACTTGTTTTGACTTGATATTCCTGTGCCTTTGTGAGACTGTGCCTTTCTGAAGAGATACTATACGAGCGTGAAAAGGCGCGTACTTGGACGTGGTTGAGTGGAATCGCACAGTGAGGAAAACTTCCTGTTTTGCCAAGAACTATGCCGCTGCGAGACTCCGTGCCTTTTTGTACAGATACTACGCGAGAGCTGAAGCGGGCAGGGAAGAGTGCTTGGGCTTGGCTTTGTGCACGAACACGCGGATGCAGCCGTTGAAGTCCGTGCTGACGAGCACGTGTCCGGTTTGTGAGGACGACACCATGCCTTCCGTGCCCTTCTGTAATAAAATTAAAATGAACGATGAATGATGATGAATTTCCCCACCTCGGACGTAGGTGATCTTGGTCGTTTTTCTTTGGTATATGACATCTAATATTTATAATTTATATAGTATTAAGTAGTGTGACTACTCGAGAAAAATTAAAAGTACAAATCAAAAAATATTTAGTTAATATATAATTTGATTTGTGCTTTCGCAATATGTTTAAAATGAACGGTCATTTCAATGGAAACTTTAGACTGGAAAATATAAATAGTTTGCGATGTAAGGTCAGTACGCTTAGCACATGATTGGTGCGACAGTATGTCGTTGCGAGATAAATTTCCCGTCTTGTACAAACTATATTAATAAAAGAGGGACGGATAGTTTATCTTGTGGCGACATATTGTCGCACCAATCATGTGCTAAGCCTACAGGTTACGTAAAAGAAACGGGGGTATAATACGTAACATTAAGGGCTAAATTCACTTATCTCTGTTAAAACGTTTTATGGCAAATGACAAAGTGGTATCTTTTGTTTGAAAATGACACATGGGTCGATTGCAAAAAAATTGAGCATAGTTAAGGACTTAATCAAAACGAAAAGCACGATCATTTCCATTGTATTACGAAAGTTACTCATACAAACTATGGTAAATTCTATACAAACATTGTGACGTTAAATTTGTTTTCAATAAGGCTTTTATCTATGTACAATATTTCTACAATTGACCCACATAATCTGTTATGTTTCACTTACCCATCCTGCCCTTACGTAGATTACAGTAGTTAGGTCAAAGGACCATGGGCAACGTTGAATGGAAAGTGGACTAAAAACCAACAGAGCTAAAAGTTGTGTCATCAAGTAGGTATTTACATTTATTTCTTTTGATTCTATGGGCGTTATGCTTAATTTTAATTCCATTGCAAAACTGAGATATTTGTATTTTAGTCAGAGTAAATACGATGATGAATGGTGTCTGGACGACGGTGATTTACTTAGAGAGTACCCATATAATGCCTTATTTATACACATAAAGTTATCCAATGGAACACAAAAATAAAATTGATTAAATAACTAACCGGTTCCTCCTTATCATCAATGCCTTTGCTGGCCTTCTCTTCCTCTTCTCTTTCCGCAATCATGCGAATCATATGATCAGGGTTAGGCGCGAACACTGCACAAGTCACAACCGCGTTATGGGCCTTAATCCCCTCCCAGAAGTCATTTCTATCCCTTCTAACCGACGTAAACTTGGAATAATCGTGATACGTCTTCCAAATGTATATACACTGGTTCTCCGAACCGCTAACTATGTATTTGCCGTCGTGTGAGAACGAGGCTTTGATTTGACTCGAAACATTCACATAGCCTTTATATTTGCAGGAAAGGTTCAAGTCTCTGAGATCGTATAGCCGTATTCTGCTGTCGTTTGAGGTTACTAGGATTTTGTCGTCGTTGGGCATGGGTTCTATGCCGCTGATCTTTCTTCCTGTGGAGTTTTTGCCCCTGAAAATCAAAAACAATTGTTCATGTCAAAAAGGTTACAATCATGCTTTACATTTTTTTATGTTATCGACTACATCAGCCATTTGCTAGCATACTAACGAAGAATAAAAACGGTGTAATGTGTTTCAACCATGTCAAGCTAAGAGAAAGTGGACGTCAGCCCAATACCTCGTAGTATGTTTAACTTTTCGCTGCATGGCAATAATATAATGAACTACCAAATATCCTGTGACCGTGTGTGGTACAGTCAAAGACAAAATAAGGTGTACACAAAAAATATGTCCCAGTGCACTCTAATTCTGTGTAATAAGAACGTCGTAACATATTTATGAGCGGATTCTTTCGATACTTCTTTTTGCACTTGACTGAACTAGGTACTGCTTTATAATAAATCTCTACAAAACATCATAAAGTTAGATCAAATAGCATCTTGCTCACGTCGCACTCTCAAAACGCGCATGTTTTTACCGAGCCTTAACTTTTCCAAGCAAATACATTTTCACATGGGTGTCAGTTCAAGCTTGGAAAAGTTGTGGTCCGACGCTAAGATTCCAGCCCGAATTTAGCACGAGGATATGTTATTATTACCTGGTTTAAGGCTAAACCTTCAGCAGCAATATTTTATAACTGTGTGGACGGTGTCCTCACGTGTAGTAAATGTTTGCGCACGTTCGCTAATAAAATTAGCTATTGCAGTCATTTATGGGCACATGAAAGGGCACTCCATCGAGCCCTTAATTAAGTAATGTGTCAAGTTGCAGTCGCTGTAGCCGAAATCGGCTAGGAGATATATATATATTACCTGGTAGATCGCACGTCAATTTGGGTGTGGTATTTGAGCTGGTCCGTTGTGTAAAAAATGCAGCGGCCGTCGTAGGTGCCGACGACGGCAAACTTGCCGTTTTGGCAGAAGTTTGCGGCTGTTATCAGTTTTGTTTTGCCGTCCACTTCGTTCCAAACTGCGACCTGAGGGAGAAATTATGTTGTGAACGAAATTCTGTTTAGTGGCAACAAAATCTCAGCGATATCTCGTCGGATGACGACCAAAACTCACTATAAAAACTGTCACTACTCTTCGCAACCTCTTATCTCAGTATTGAGTCAGAATCAGAACTTAGATACGATCTCTATTTCAAGTAGGTATTTGTTACTTTGTGAGTTTTGGTTGTCAACCGACGATATGTGTCTCTGTAAAATAAATCTCTAAATCTTGCAAACTAAGATTCCTATTAAGTCGATTGTAAAAAAGAAATAGTTAACAGCTTAATGAAAAGATTCCATTGCGTTACAAAAGTTAGTCATAACTACTATGGGTAACTTCGTAACACAAAAATGTGACGCAAAATATTGAATTCATTAAATCAATTTCGGCAGTAGGAAGAAAAACATACGCATATTTTTTTTTTACTTAAATATTGTCTAACAAAAAGGCGGTTTGATCCTCCTTGTCCTCAAGTGAGTAAAACCCTAACCAAACTATATCTATTATTTTTATCGAATAAATAGGTAAACCAAATCTTATGAAATAATAAAGATAAAAAATATATTATTACCTTTTTATCAGGAATGTTCCACAGCCTTAACTTCCCATCCAAACTGCCCGAGAGAAAGTACCGATCGTCACGCGGATGAAACACGATCGCAGTCACAAAGTCGATATGCTGGAAGCAACACAAGCACTCCCCGCGCGATATATGCCAGAGACGGACGGTTTTGTCCATGGAACTCGATAGTATAAAGTAGTTCTTCGACCAGGAGACGTCTAGGAGATCTGAAGTATGGCCGGAGTAGGTGCAAAAAGGTTTCGGGTGGAAGGGTGCCGAGGCGCCGAGGGGCGCGTCTTCGGGGCTCGGCGGGGGAGCCGTGAGCGACGCGAGGGACTCTTGCGACGGGGTGGGGGACGATTTCTGCTCTGCGTTGTATTTTGTGCGCATGTCCTGAAAGTCAACGAGAATAGGGTTGGTAGTTAATTGTTTATGCTAGAGAACACAAGATGATAGAACATAGTTGGTCAAAATAGTTTCTTTCGAGACATAATAGTTGCGTTATACTAAAATTAACAAGGTAAATTGGTGATTATGATATTATCAGCATTAGCGTCTGTCGATCAGTTACAGTCTATCCAGGATCTACCTAGGATTAACACCTCATCCAACCTTATTAAATGGAAACGATTTGCTGATTACAAACACGAAACCAATAAATGATCATTCGTATAGCCGCGTATTCACTATAAGGAATTTTGTTTATGAACAATGTTTACCAGAAAACTTATGGTATTCATTTTGAAACATTGTTTGTAAGCACTATATCAATAAAATTGATAGTGAATATGTAGCTTACAACAGAATAAACTTTACAGAAATCAACCAGTACACCTATCGGTTATCTCTCGTTTTGTTTTTGCTGATGTCTGTGCATGTTTATCTTCGGACGGCCTTTGGTTCTACCTATAGGACTTATTAACACATTCACTGCCACTGACGCACATGTGCGTTCACCTTTATACAAGTTTATTCTTAGGCCACGCCTCCTGGCAGCTAATGCGTTATCATCGAACAAATTTAAATATATTTAATTACAACAGAGTTGCATGTGTTTTGTTTCGTAAAACTGCAACAAACTGAAGTCAACCTTATTTCCTGCCGTAGGTAAAAATTTCTATGACAAATTTTGAAAGTTTCCCTTATAAATGGCTGGGCCTTAGGAGGCTCAGATCGTCATGACCACAGAATTAGATTTGGATAGAAGAAACAAGTTCATTCATTTGTATGGCGGCCGAGCGTGTCAGATTTTGTACTGAAGTTGTTACTTGCCTATGATTTTAAATATGTCTCAGGCCCTTGAGTATTCATATTTTTTTGTGTTGTTGCAATTAATATTACTTAAGGAGGCATTATTAATGTTTTTGTTCACTTCAACTTACAAAATTTGACGCCCGAAAGCCGCAAGCTGCGATTAAAGACGGACAATTCAGTAGATTTTACTGAGTTCATTTGACACGCTAAGTAGATACGTTTGCTTGATCTATGGTATACAGGGTGTAAGTCTAATACGGGCGAAGCTCTTAACGGGTGTTAGTTTACGACATAATAAGTATATTCAAATAACTTTTACTTAAAATTAGAGCAACAAAATTTTCCATACAAAATAATTCGGCGCGCAGTGTAGAGCAACATACGCGAGTTAAGCACTCGTTGACAGCTAATTTCAAAAGCAGATGACATAACTGCCATATCAACAAAAACAAGTGTTCGTACCTACATTGCTGCTCCGATAATCTTTACAAAATTCTGTGGGGTCATAATTAAGAGTAACTTTAAAAAAACCTTGCAATCCATGATTACACTAATGAATCCCTTGCCTGGTTTAATTGATCGCCCGTATTAGATTTACACACTGTATATGACATCTGTGGTCATGACATAACAGTTTTTTATTTAGAAATGTACCTGGAAGACGGGGTAGGCGTCCCTCGCGACCCACACCCGCAGCAGGCGGTCGCACACGCTGAACTTGCAGCACCACACGGCGCCAGAGTGGCCGCTGCCCATTTCCTGCACCAATGTACTTATTTAGAGTTGTACCTGGAAGACGGGGTAGGCGTCCCTCGCGACCCACACCCGCAGCAGGCGGTCGCACACGCTGAACTTGCAGCACCACACGGCGCCAGAGTGGCCGCTGCCCATTTCCTGCACAATGTACTGTTTATTTAGAGTTGTACCTGGAAGACGGGGTAGGCGTCCCTCGCGACCCACACCCGCAGCAGGCGGTCCTGGCACACGCTGAACTTGCAGCACCACACGGCGCCAGAGTGGCCGCTGCCCATTTCCTGCACAATGTACTGTTTATTTAGAGTTGTACCTGGAAGACGGGGTAGGCGTCCCTCGCGACCCACACCCGCAGCAGGCGGTCCTGGCCGGCGGTGGCCAGCAGGCGGCCGCACACGCTGAACTTGCAGCACCACACGGCGCCAGAGTGGCCGCTGCCCATTTCCTGCATCAGGAACATTTTTATTGAACTGTGGCCTATTTCACCATAATTACAAGTCTGACAATTGTAAAATATCACCGTTACTGACGTCACAGGCCTCCGTAGGCTGCGACTACCGCTTACTATCGTACGGTCCATGTGCTTATTTGCCACCAACATAAAATTATTACTAATAACGTTATTATATCGTTAATAAACTACTTTTTATTTTCCGAAACCCGTGACAATTGTCGCAAGGTTTAGTACAATTTTCATTAAATCTTGACATGAGGTTCGGCATATGTCGGAATTTCGCTACAATTGTCATATTTTTTGTGACAATTGTAATTTTGCTTCGCAAAAAAGTAGTTATTTACTGCTGATTTATTAAAGTTCCTGCACTACATTTTATGTTGGTGGCAAACAAACGCACAGTCCTTCCTATTGTAAGCGGTAACTGTAGTCTACAGGGTGGAAAAAGATTTTGGGTCAGTCAGGGCAGCTACCAGATCCCGTGTAGCTACACGAAAATGGTCTTAGAAGACCTTCCCGCGATTTTCAATTAAAGAAGATTACCGTTTTCAGATTTAGGAAAAAGTATACAGGGTGCGAGGAAATGGTCATTTTTGAGAAACTTTTTTTTTGATGCCAATCGATCCTGTTTCTGTTCAGGATCAAAAGCTTGTATGGGACCAAAAAAAAATTTTCGGCTAGAAAAGCCACAAATCGAGATTTTAAATTCTCATACAAATTGTATGAAAATTAAAAATTATTTTTCACCCTTATTTTTTTATACCTATCGATTCCATTCCTACCCAGTACCAATAGTTTCCTACGGGTCAACTTATGGCAATGTACAAAAAATCCAAAATTTCAAGAAAACCGTTTTCATACTTTTACTATGGAAAAAAAAGTTAAACCTTAATTACTTTATCTGTCACGATAATTAGTCGTCCTATGCTAAATGATAATAATAATACTGTATGAAATCATTAGGAACATTAATTAGCGTCACAGATAATGTAATTAATTTTCACTTTTTTCCCATAGTAAATGTATGAAAACAGTTTATTTTTTATTTTTGTTTTTTTTTTACGTTGCCGTAAGTTGACCCCTGGGAAACTATTGGTACTGGATAGGAATGGAATCGATTGGCATAAAAAAATTAAGCGTGAAAAAATAATTTTAATTTTCATACATTTTGTATGGGAATTTTAAATCCTGATTTGCGGCTTTTCTAGCCGAAAAATTTTTTTTGGTCCCATACAAGCTTTTGATCCTGAACAGAAACAGGATCGATTGGCATAAAAAAAAAAAGTTTCTCAAAAATGACCATTTTCCTCGCACCCTGTATACTTTTTCCAAAATCTGAAAACGCTAATCTTCTTTAATTGAAAATCGCGGGAAGGTCTTCTAAGACCATTTTCACGTAGCTACACGGGATCTGATAGCTGCCCTCACTGACCCAAAATCTTTTTCCACCCTGTATAGAGGCCCCGATTGGAGAAACAGTAAATTTACAATTGTAGCACTTGTCAATGTGGTGAAATTGGGGCCTGGACTTTAGAAAAGTAACGAAATATTGGAAGCCTCCAAGGCTTTTAGACGGCAATGGCTTTGTTGTAAGCGGTGATGTCTTTCCGACCCAAGTTGTACTGCGAGAAAATATGGCGAATATTTTTGGCACCAACATTTGGAGATACCCAGCGTGTGCTGATATGTGGGATGTAGCCAGAGCCTAGATCGTCTGTATACATTTTAGCTGCCTAGTATCCTTGAACATAAATATAATGGATGAAATACTTGCGGCAGAAAAATGACGAAGGTTTGCGCATTATTTTACTAAACAATATTTTGAAGTCTGTTGTTGACAGTGCAGTCGCAACGAATTGGTTAGTTATCTAATGATTTCAAAATATTGCACGATACCAAGACACATGGTGCCGATTATATTTAAAGTACACGTATCGAGGGTTGCCTGGTGAAACCCGATAAGTCAAGCAAACCGGTTTTCGAAATACGAACTATATGACACTTACGTGAGGTTGTTATTTCAATAAATAGTTATCTCGACTTATCGGATAACCATAGTCCTTGACATATTACTAAGTTAACGTTTAATTTATCACACTTCCAACACTTGCCTGCACGTGTCGCACGCAACCGTCAAAGTCATAAGGCCCCTTGTGAGAATTAGAGGCCTTTAGCTTGATATTGTGTTCGCCACGAACATCATCCGCTATATCGGCAACATCTTCCTTGTGACGCGCGTGCGAGACCTCTTGTGCAAGAGATTTTGCGGCGTCCACTGTCTTTTTCACTGTGCTGCCTAGGAACCGTTTTAATCTGGAATCGATTTAAATCACAATTAAGTAGGTAATTTCATATTTTACGATTTTTATAGATCAAGTAATCCGCCTAGCAGGTTCGTGTGAGAAAACATACAGCTACGCAACAACAAATTAGGTAAATACAATAGGAATAAATGCATGAGTAAAGTATTCTTTAATTTTTTTACGACAAATGAGCGTGTTAACACAATAACTCTGATTGAGATAACGGCACATTATTTATTTTTATCAGTGAGTCCTATTAGCACTAATAAGTAGTTGAACAGTAAAACTCACGTTACACCTACATGTTTCGGAGAACCCTCTGTCCATTACCCAGCATAAAATCCCGTCACTATACGATTGAGATCTAGGTTCTCCAAAACATCGCACGTAGTGACTAAAAGTACGCGGGTTAATTATAATTACTCTACCGTTAGGTTTCAGACAGACTAAGTCATTGTAACTAATCAATTGTATGGGCTCCTGCTCTGAAATGGACGGTAGTTTAATTGAATAATTAGTAAATAGAAACTGGATACTTTTGATGGGTTGTATTCATACCCTGTGTGACTTTAAAATAATGTCAATATTTCGTAAGTAACACAATTGTTTACTCTCATTTATGTCTAATCAATGAACAACACGACTGTTTTGGATTGAGGCGTATGATAAAAACAATGGCAATCTACACGCAAATCAGGACAAAGCACAGAATTGAGTAGGTTCCAAAAACATTTATTTTTATATTATAAACGAATCAATCTGTAAAACGACACTGCAACAACACACAGACTTGGTTAGTATCACACCGTCACCTGTTGTGGTTCACTTCGGGAACGATTTTCGTGTTTATACTGTCTTGCGAGAGGCTTTTCACTAACGGAGTAGGGGCTGGCCTAAATTTACAATAATTCCGTAAATTATTGAATTCGAATTGCTCTCTGCACAAGTGAGATGAATTTACAGCAAATCGATCACAATAAAATCACACTTTCTTTTCATCGGGCTTAAATGAGAAAGTGCGGCTGTAAATTATTACATGATTTATCCGCTGTGCGTAGATTTTGCGTTGTCTTCTGTTTATTAATTCCCAGGAGTCACACTTACCCGAATCCACGAAAAAGTTTACACCATATAGTCAAAGTCAAATGATTCTCTATTCAAATTGGTATATATAGCAACAAACTTTTGAATGGTCTAATTTACACATAAAATTAAAACTACTTCCGGTTCTAACCCTAAACCACTGACCCCGAGAAGAACCTCGCTAATTAATTGGCGAAGGCTTACATTAGCATGCCGTGTACTTTTTTGTGGAATTGGGTAAGTCTGGCTCAGAGGTACAAATATCCATGTCTCTTCTAAGCCGCAGCACTTCAAAATATGACAACCCATAACCATAACAGAAACGTCTTGCGCACCCGATCAAGGAGACCAGACCCCAAGTAGATGGGACAAAGGAAGGACAAAGAAGAAGACATTTAAGCCAGATATTTATTTAAAATTTGAACCCTTATAGCAGTCAAAAGAGTTAAAAACAAAAGTGGCCACATAATGGCTTCGCATGTATTACATTATTAGAGGCTTAAGTAGCCCGTATTTTTGACAATATGTTAAATTAACTGTAACTGTGTGTAACTGTGTGGTTAATTGACTGTATGTCACTCGTTGGTATGGTTACGTCCTCCTGGGTCGCCCTTAAAATCTCAGTTGGGCATTTTCACTTCTAGGGACACTCAATTAGCTTAACTCTTACAAAAAAGTTAAATTCGATGTCAGCTTTGTAACGACAATTAAGCATGAAATATTTACGTAAATCCACTTTATTTGTGTTTTTATATTGCATATACGCGTATTCTTTCTGGATTAAATGATAAAAAAATATTTTTGTTAATATTTAATGCTTAATTGTCGTTACAAAGCTGACGTCGAAGTTAGCTTTTTGTGATAGTTAAGCTAATTGGGTGTCTCTAGAAATGAAAATGCCCAGTTATAGCATTAAACTGTACAAAACTTTGAATTTTTGACAGTTATATGACCTTTCCAAGGTGGGTCATCATGATATCTTTTAAGATTCTCTATTCTAGCAAACTATGCCACAATTGTCCCCTGGGCCACGTGAGAGAATAAAAAAAAAAGTGATTCATATGTACTCACTTCTCAGTCTTCTTGCGTATCGTGTTCTTATTATCGGCGGTTTGTTTCGTCTCCTTGCCATCCTCGTCCGCGCCACCCGCGCACACGCTCTCGCTCTCCTCGTCCGTTTCCCTGTAGAATGTCACTCGTTCATTGCTGACGCCATACCTACAGTTGTTCTTAAAAGTCTCCTAACTTAGGAAGCTGATAAGTATCGTTTGTTCCTTTCCTTATTATCCTCCGGATGTTAAAAATTTACAGGGAATTTCATTTATTAGCGTAGGAAATAGATTTTGCTTTGTTATAGAAATATTGATTAGATGGAAAGGATTCTCCTCAGCTTGCTAGGTGAGGAGATGTTTATGAATAAGGGGGCTAGTATTTACCTACTGCATCAACCACATATTATATACCTACTCTTATATATTATTGGATCAATATGTTGTTAGTTCTGTACCGTCAACCGGGATAATATTAAAGGACAAAAATTAGTGTTAATCTACAATTTTTACTGTCTAATTGTGAATTCAATCAGCACACCTTTCGTGGTAAGTAAAGATAATAATTAATGTATATCTAAAAAAGCGATGAACATACAACAAAAATATACTCTTGTTAAGCAAAATAAAAGCACGATACAAAAACAATCCACACACGACTGTTAACATTATAACGCACAAAACGCCGGCTTCTAAAATCCAAAACCACACTAACTATACTAACCACACAAGAAAATATTCATATTATTGGATTATTATATTACATTTCAAATTCCAGTGCCAATACAAATAAAATCCACTACGTCTCTTCGTAAACTCGGTGAAGCAAGACAGGTATTCATAAAACTGATTGTGACTATAACACGACAGTTAAATCGTTTGATTGATATGAGTTTGTATAAAATGCATTAACTCAAAATTACGAATTGGCTTTCGTAATATTCGGGTAAAATAAAAGTAGCATAAAGTGTAAGTGGACGTACGGTTACCAACACCAGTGACAATTTAATTATTAAGAACGATATATTCAGCTTTGTACTCACAAATTGGTTATCTACATACAGTGCTCAAAAATATCTCAACAGACGATAGAATGCTGACATTTTTGAGCAGTGTTCGCTTTTAGTTTTGGAATGATGTGATGATGGCAATGATGGAAAAAAATAAACCTAATATTAACACTGAAGTCAGAATCCGCCGTTAACATTCCCACGTTGTCTGGCGGCGTTAGAGATTTTCTTGAGAACACAGAGAGACGCTTGCGCCAAGACTTTTGCGTCAGTTCCAAGCTGAAAATGTTAGTATTTAACTAAAAGGGCTTTACTGCGAAGAAATAAAACATAGAAGCTGCACACCATACTAAATTCTTTCAAAAACGGCCCTGACATTTCGTTGACAAGTGTCACCCCCCTCTTCAATATATCACGCTAATGAATTTCTACATAATCCTATATATACTTAAACCGCTATTAAAAAATAGTTGTGCTTGGTCTATCAAAGTTTTTATTGGCTACATTATTTTGCATTTGTCAAAGAAGTTTGCACAGGCCAGGATTTGACAAAGGCCCTGCCCATCGCGGTTCGATCTATTTGCTAAGGTTGAACCTATATATTTCTTATGTTTTTCTGACTTACAGCTTAATCGAACAATGCCGTATGTTCGAATCTAGGACAATGTCGTACAGTCTCCATCAGATATATGAAAGCGGCCACAGTGCTCAAAATATGCCCTCTAAACCCTTGACAATAGAGGTCTGCTTAGATATTTGTGAGTACCCTGGCTGTTCCGATATATCTGATGGATGGCGACTGTACGTATATAGATAGATAGTTCCACGAGATTTGAGGTCGCACAAACATCAACATGTGATGTAAACACACGGGGAATTTGAAATTAGTGTTCTTTTTTGGTACTGATACTGACAGCAAACTCAATTGCAATTGTAAGATTGACCAAAAAGTTTGTTCAAGGGATTTGCTTCAATATTTTGACGCAAGTCATTCATTCATCCACAATTTTTTTTTGCAATTAGTTCTTCATTTGGATGTATGTAAAATCATTCATCTCAACTCTGGTGAAATTACCTATAATGATGTAGTTTGTATTAGGTTTTTAGGCTTGTTATATTGAGATAAATTACCTGACGTTCTCGTCATCATTGGCTCGCCCTATGTACTCGGATGTCAGTCTCATGATGTGCAGACTCAATGGATTGATGCACTGCGGTATTTTGTGCTCTGCCACGCTTAGGGGCACCCTTTCACCTGGAAATCGAACGTTACCTATAAAATTGTGTTTGCCTCTAATAACAACAATTGAAATAAGATTGATTAGGGATGCATTTCAGATTCTGATGATTAATTTATTGTATATGAAAAATTCACCCATAAAACTAAGGCTTCTGCGTATTTAAAATATTTTTTATTTCGTATTTTATGAATAGTATTAAGTAAAGGGTCGATTGCAAAAAAATGTACATAGTTAAGGCCTTAATCAACACAAAAATCACGATCGTGTCAATTGTGTTACGAATGTTAGTCACTAATTAAAGTGTGTACTCTGTTCAACAACCTTTATTAGTAGAAAAAGGCGGGTAATTTAAAAAAATAAGGCGCTTATTGTTAATCGACGGTAGAAAATTTTGATTTGGCGCCTTTTTGACTATCAAAAGTTGTCACAAAAAATCATGCTTGCGCAGCGTCAGCCCGAACTGCTGTAGAGAGAGGACTGACCGGTGTAAAGGTTGAGCACGGTGACCTGCTCGAGTATCTGCATTAGGGTGGATCGATTTTTTTATTTTTGGAAATTCATAAAATAATCTTTATGGATCGATACTTCGTGGCTAGAGAAACAAAAAATATTACGATCATTTTTGGATTTACTTTAATTTTGTACTTCGTTTATAGGCCCAAAGATCGACTCTATTTTTAAGGTTTTTTTAAGAAAAGTCAGTAGTTCGTGGATATTTTCCGTTTTACTTTTATGTAGAAACAAAATAACATTATTTGTCATAATCGATCTTCGGGCCTCTAAATGGGGTCCAAAATTATAAAATATCCAAAAATGGTCATAATATTTTTTGATTCTCTAGCCACATAGTATCGATTCGTAAAGATTATTTAATGATTATCCTAAAATAAAAAAATCGATCCACCCTAATCTGCATGTCGGTGAGCCGCTGGCCGGAGGTGGAGCGTGCGCAGCGCCAGCCCGAGCTGTAGAGAGAGGACTGACCGGTGTCCAGGTTGAGCACGGTGACCTGCTCGAGTATCTGCATGTCGGTGAGCCGCTGGCCGGAGGTGGAGCGTGCGCAGCGCCAGCCCGAGCTGTAGAGAGAGGACTGACCGGTGTCCAGGTTGAGCACGGTGACCTGCTCGAGTATCTGCATGTCGGTGAGCCGCTGGCCGGAGGTGGAGCGTGCGCAGCGCCAGCCCGAGCTGTAGAGAGAGGACTGACCGGTGTCCAGGTTGAGCACGGTGACCTGCTCGAGTATCTGCATGTCGGTGAGCCGCTGGCCGGAGGTGGAGCGTGCGCAGCGCCAGCCCGAGCTGTAGAGAGAGGACTGACCGGTGTCCAGGTTGAGCACGGTGACCTGCTCGAGTATCTGCATGTCGGTGAGCCGCTGGCCGGAGGTGGAGCGTGCGCAGCGCCAGCCCGAGCTGTAGAGAGAGGACTGACCGGTGTCCAGGTTGAGCACGGTGACCTGCTCGAGTATCTGCATGTCGGTGAGCCGCTGGCCGGAGGTGGAGCGTGCGCAGCGCCAGCCCGAGCTGTAGAGAGAGGACTGACCGGTGTCCAGGTTGAGCACGGTGACCTGCTCGAGTATCTGCATGTCGGTGAGCCGCTGGCCGGAGGTGGAGCGTGCGCAGCGCCAGCCCGAGCTGTAGAGAGAGGACTGACCGGTGTCCAGGTTGAGCACGGTGACCTGCTCGAGTATCTGCATGTCGGTGAGCCGCTGGCCGGAGGTGGAGCGTGCGCAGCGCCAGCCCGAGCTGTAGAGAGAGGACTGACCGGTGTCCAGGTTGAGCACGGTGACCTGCTCGAGTATCTGCATGTCGGTGAGCCGCTGGCCGGAGGTGGAGCGCGTGCGCAGCGCCAGCCCGAGTTGTTCGTCGCCCGCGGATCTTCTCCTGCCCCCCTCTAGGGACTCTGAGTTACTTCGTCTGTATATCAATTAGATCAAGTGATAAGTGTATTTTCGAATAGGTTTTGTTTTTGCATCGTATTGTCACCGTCAATAGAAACACAACCTTAATAAGAGCGACATAAGAGCTTTTCGCATATTTTTGCGGCCTTCGCGGTATCAGATACTATTGACGACGATTGTGCTCATAGAGAAATAAGCCAAATACCTATACAAGTATACATGTCATACAGATATTATTTGTATTACATGTATACACAAAATAAGAATAATCTTGTATTAAAAAAATATATCATTACAACATCAGTTATACAGCAATTCTCTTCTTTTTTTTTGCAACAATATTTTATGGCATATTGTAAGCCTTTTGAAATAGTAGATTGTGTCACAAGGGATCAAAATGGTATATTTCCGGCGTGGGCGTACATTGAATCTTGAGCGTAAAGAAGGATTCAAGCGTTAACGCCCAAGACGAATTAATTTTGATTCCGTGTGACACATACTGCTTTTCACACCACCTATGACAAAAATAAAAGATATATCACATATTTAATATTTATTATTATTGCATATTTAATATTGCATAAGCAAATAATCGATTCTGAAGAATTTTTTATCAATTATGAACGTACTGTTTATTTTCATATTTCATTGTAATTTTTTAGGCTGGCATTAGAAATGCCTTGAACAGAAAAGTGCCACTTTGATCCCTCCCAGCAGGGAATAAAAGGCCCGTATTCGAATAGGTGGTGTGAAAACATGTTTTTGTATTCTATAATCAGCTGCTTTTAACTCCTGATAAAGGGATCTTCTGAGGATGTTCATGAATTTACTCTTTCATGTCACTCCACCACTTACCTACGAACTAAAGAGCTAAGAACTACGAACAAATAAAACATGGAAGCCGCACGCCATACTAAATTGCCTTTCAAAAACAACTTGTCAACTAAAACAAATTATTTTAGTTGACAAGTGTCACCACCTCTTCAATTCATCACGGCAATGAATTTCAAAATCAACCTATAAAAACTTAAGCCGACATTTATAATTTGTTGTGATTGGTCCATCAAAGTTTTGATTGGCTATATTCTATAAACAGTTGTCAAGGATGTTGCGCCGAAATATGCGCGGTGTTAGAAAAGCGCTATGTCCTGCCCATCGTGGCACAATTGAACAATTGCTTATGGGGTCATTTTTGAGCTGGCGTTAGACGTCCATGTTATATATGGTCGCAGGCTAAGAAGAAAGTAAGTACCAATAAAGAAAGTATTATAAATGAACATACCTAGTGTTACCGCCTAAACTGCTGTGCCCGGTGGAGAGCTGCGAGCGTCCCTCGCTGTGCGTCCGCGAGCCGCAGCGCTGCTCGTCGTCCGCTGGTCGAACTACGTAGTCACCTAGTGTTTGTATTGATTAGCTATATCATTCAAGTCAAGACTAAGCTTTTATATGAATGACATTAAATAATAAATGGACGCACAGAGCCAAACAAAAAAACCAAGAAAAGTGGCACTAAAGTCATTTCTATCATGTTTCAGTTGAAGCTAATAACGCTCACTTACAATAAACTATAATAAAAAAACTCAAAGAATAAAAAACTTTGTGAAGTGAGCAATAAGTGTCAAATTTGCGAACAACACCGCAAAATAGTAGAAACTTTTTATGTTTAAGGAATAATGATGCTATACCGTAAGGTGACCAAATGTCAACTGTCAGAACTGAATAGCGGAGCAAAAGGACCGCAATATTTACTTCTGCAGCCCATTTTTTTTGAGCTGTTTGGGGATCCACTTATATATTCTAAATCAATGTTTTATATAGAAATAAAATAAGTAAAAAAAGTTTTAAGTTAAACGGTTTTTATTGCACCAAAAACTAGAAAATAAAAATTTGTTATAACAAACCGTAGATGCAACTTTTTGTAGATTACTCACGTGAAACTATAATCACTGTAGTTTTCCCAAGTCGGATGCTGAAAGCCACGTTTAGCCTCTATGTCAGTGGATTAAGCGTTACCTAATCGGAAACTTTTACCAAACTGAAATAAAAACGTGGGGCGTACGCAATTGTGATTAAGTCACTATAGTTATTTGAGAGCACACATATAAATCAAGACAGCAATAGTGTAATAAGTTTTGTTCTGGCCTTGATAAAAGCTATTTACCTCTGTGGAAGTGATGGAACAGATGGATGATTAATTGCAAAATTAAAGCTACAATTACATATTTTGAACTTGCATGTTTCTTTCTTCATAATAACGCCCCACGTTTTTATTTTAGTTTAGTAAAAGTTTCCGATTAGGTAACGCTTAATCCACTGACATAGAGGCTAAACGTGGCTTTCAGCATCCGACTTGGGAAAACTACAGTGATAATAGTTTCACGTGAGTAATCTACAAAAAGTTGCATCTACGGTTTGTTAAAACAAATTTTTATTTTCTAGTTTTTGGTGCAATAAAAACCGTTTAACTTAAAACTTTTTTTACTTATTTTATTTTCAAGTTTTTAGTGCAATTGTTAAGTTAATTTTCGATACTATACCGATGTTGTTTGTAGTACAATTATGCATGCTAAGTAGCGTTTATACTCTCGCACTTTCATCACGAATCTCGACACATATGTATTTTTTTTTTTTTTTATATCACGTCGGTGGCAAACAAGCATACGGCCCGCCTGATGGAAAGCAGTCACCGTAGCCTATGGGCGCTTGCAACCCCAGGGGTGTCACATGCGCGTTGCCGACCCAATAAGAACTTGTACACTCCTCTTTTGAAGAACCCCATACTGTAGTCCAACGGGAAAACCTCGGCAGGGAGCTCATTCCACAGACGGACCGTCCGCGGGAGGAAGTTCCTCTGAAACCGCACGGTGCGCGACCATTTAGGTTGCAAGGTGTGAGGATGAGCGCCCAGTCGGTGGCGAACGGTGCGATGATGAAAAGTGGACGTTGGCATCATGTCGAACAGTTCTTCAGAGCACAACCCATTGTACAGACGATAGAACACACATAAGGAGGCGAAGTCTCTCCTTAGACTAATGTAATCGTAATGGACATTATTTTATCTGTAACGGGAGGCGAATCCCTGCGGAATAGATATTTTTAGAAATACGACACCATTTTTTTAAATTTAATATCTCGATTGACAAATAAAAACCAAGTTTGTCAGCCTCCGTAGCCTAGTTGGTAGTGACCCTGCCTACGAAGCTGGAGGTTCCGGGTTCGAATCCCGGCGAGGGCATTATTTGTGTATTCATTTATCACAAATATTTGTTCCTTGGTCATGGTTGTGTATGTTTTTAAGTAGGTATCTATTTATCCACTTGAACGTCCACCCCGCGCGACCATATTCCGGTCAACTGTCCGGGTTTTTTTAGCGACGTACGCCCCGCGCTGCGCAGTCACAAGATTTTACAAAAACGTTTATATTTTCTAAACTACTTAAGGTATAATAATAAAAAAAATCAGGAGTATAAATGAAAATACAATTATTAAAATACAATGATAGTCATTGTAAAATACCTAATGATTTTGACTATAATCAAGGTTAAACTTAACACATCGGTAAAAAAATAAGAAAGATAACCTTCATATTTTAAACTCACTTGACAGGTATCACACTGTCAAAAACTTAAGATGATACACATTATCGTATAGAGCACACGTTCCTGATCATTTTTATGTATAATAACCCCAAAAATATGTAAATTAACGTGAAATACTTACGACATAACTAGGAGTCCTTAGCAAACACTCGGGCAGTTTGACCCAACACTGACAAATTATATTTTTTTATCGACTGAGTAACGAGCGTACACTGCTATATATATTTTTTAGCGCAAACTAGTTTATTAGGCTACGTTGTTGCAACAAGGGAATTAGGAAATAATGCCTCTATATTTCGCTAGATGCCCCTATAATCAACTGTGTCTCCTTCGACTTCATTGGATAGTATAGCATCCACGAACAGTCTACTGCCTTTTTTGTTTGGATACTATGCTATCATCGGACGTTCAAGTGGTTATATGTATCTATCTATTATATATATCGTCGCCTGGTACCCACATCACAAGCCTTAATTGAGCTTACCGTGGGACTGGGTCGATTTGTGTAAGATGTCCCAAGATATTTATTTATTTATTTATTTATTAAAGGCTCGGCGTGCTTAATGTAAGGTTGAATGCCCGAAGTATCTCAAATAGACGTGTTATTCATACAATAAGTATCTTAGATAACAGAGATCTGACAATAAGGAATGTATCAATCAATTTGGTTTATTGAGAATTTCAAGTTTAAATTTTTATACAAGTCGAATTTCGAGACTATAAAATATAAACTCATTCTCTGAGTCTACCAACCGGAGGACCGCAGGTCTGACGGAAAGTCCGACGCGAACCGAGGGCCTAAAGGGTCAATCGATGCAATCTATCAACCGGAGGGCCATAGGCCCGACGACACTATGGCACGCACTACGTGAATCCGAGAGACTCACACTCTCTGTATATCAACTGGAGGACCGCAGGTCCGAGTGCACGTCCAACGAAACCACCTGCGCTGTCAGCCTATCAACCGGAGGGCCACAGGCCCGACAGCTGGCCCTACATGATTCACTCACGCTGTCACTCTATCAGCTGGAGGGCCGCAGGCCCGACGGCTCGCCCTACGCGATTCACTCACGCTGTCACTCTATCAGCTGGAGGGCCGCAGGCCCGACGGCTCGCCCTACGCGATTCACTCACGCTGTCACTCTATCAGCTGGAGGGCCGTAGGCCCGACGGCTCGTCCTACGCGAACCACTCACGGTGTCACTCTATCAGCTGGAGGGCCGCAGGCCCGACGGCTCGCCCTACGGGAACCACTCACGCTGTCACTCTATCAGATGGAGGGCCGCAGGCCCGACGGCTCGCCCTACGCGATTCACTTACGCTGTTACTCTATCAGCTGGAGGGCCGTAGGCCCGACGGATCGCCCTATGCGAACCACTCACGCTGTCACTCTATCAGCTGGAAGGCCGCAGGTCCGAGGGCTCGCCCTGCGCGAATCACTCACGCTGTCACTCTATCAAATGGAGGGCCGTAGGCCCGACGGCTCGCCCTACGCGAACCACTCACGGTGTCACTCTATCAGCTGGAGGGCCGCAGGCCCGACGGCTCGCCCTACGCGAACCACTCACGCTGTCACTCTATCAGATGGAGGGCCGCAGGCCCGACGGCTCGCCCTACGCGATTCACTCACGCTGTCACTCTATCAGCTGGAGGGCCGCAGGCCCGACGGCTCGCCCTACGCGATTCACTCACGCTGTCACTCTATCAGCTGGAGGGCCGTAGGCCCGACGGCTCGCCCTACGCGAACCACTCACGGTGTCACTCTATCAGCTGGAGGGCCGCTGGCCCGACGGCTCGCCCTACGCGAACCACTCACGCTGTCACTCTATCAGATGGAGGGCCGCAGGCCCGACGGCTCGCCCTACGCGATTCACTTACGCTGTTACTCTATCAGCTGGAGGGCTGCAGGCCCGACGGCTCGCCCTACGCGAACCACTCACGCTGTCATTCAATTAGCTGGAGGGCCCCAGGCGCGACGGCTCGCCCTACGCGATCCACTCACGCTGTCAGTCTATCAGCCGGAGGGACGCAGGCGCGACGGCTCGCCCTACGCGAATCACTCACGCTGTCACCCTATGAGCCTATCAGCCGGAGGGCCGCAGCGGTACTAAACCGTGGTCGCTTACAATGGACCTCATAAGAAGGCTCAAAGTCACCCAAAGGGCAATGGAGAGGCCTATGCTAAGAGTCTCTCTGCGAGATCGGTTTACAAATGAGACCAAACGCAGCAGAACCAAAGTAACCGATATAGTTCTTCGAATCGCTAAACTGAAGTGGGCGGGACTCGTCGCGCGTGGATTGCGTGGAACCGATGGCCGTTGGGGCGGTAAGGTTCTCGAGTGGCGGTCACGTACCGGAAGGCGCAGCGTAGGTAGGCCCCCACAAGGTGGACTCATGACCTGGTGAAGGTCGCTGGATGCGGGTGGCACAGGGTCGGTCCTTGTGGCAATCTTTGGGGGGGCCTATATTCACCAGTGAACGTCTTTTAGCTGATATGATGATGATGATGATAATTAAATCCGTATGTTTCTACCAAATATCTAAAGCAGTACTGCAAAATCTACATATCGCTAAACCTAACGGTTGTGGCAGGCAGTAACACTGGAGTATCAGATTTGAGGAGTTGGATGTTAAGTATTAAATTCGCATGTTTCTACTTAATATCTAAAGAACTTATTTAAAATCAAGGTATCGATAAAAGATAAACCTTGCGGTTATTGTAGGCAGTACTGCAGCATCAGGAGTGAGGAGTTGGAAGTCAAGATCAGGCTGTTAGTATTTGATTATGCCAAACATGCTATACTTTCATTTTCACGTGTCTAACACTCTCGGTTAAGGTAAGCTGTACGTCTGCAGCATCAGGCTTTGAGGATACAAGGATACAAATATTATAATATTGCATTGTCATGGGGACTTGATAAGAGTTCCAAATTTTATTGATTTCAGTGCAGTAGAAGTGGTCGAAAAATCGATCACAAGATTTGAAGCATCGACGACAGTTGATACGCGGTGAAGTTAATAAAAACCGTTTAAAAAAAACCGTAGGGTTCTGTATTCAAAAACGGGTGGGCCGATTATGTTCGGAATAGTTTTACCTATAAGCCATTCATGATTTTTTTCATATTTTTTGGACCCACGGATCAAAAGTTAAAGCGAGTTGGACGGACACACCATTTTTTTTCTTTTGGAGTGGTTATCTTCAAAAATTCTGACTTAAGAAAAACCTTTTCAAATACCTATTCAACGATACCCACACTGTAGGATTACAGCAAAATAACTACTATCCCTATCCCCTACCCGAAATGACTACTAGTAGGAGAAGTAACTTTTTTTTTATTCTACCACTTTCTCGGCTTCATTGATATTTGTATACCTGTAAAAAATTGCAAATTTCGTGTACTAACGGCCACTGAGTTATGCTGCCAGATAGACGGACATGGCGAAACTGTAAGTGTTCCTAGTTTGCTACGGAACCCTAAAAAAGCCAAAGATAGGATGACAGTACCTCTAACTGCCTCTTTGATATCGAGTGTGGATTCAGGTGGCCTCTGCTTCATCGAGGTGCCTGTACTGCTACGCGACGAAGCCCGCGATTCGTGACTCATTGATGACTTGTCGTGTGCTGCAATAGATAAATGAGGTTAACACTTGGGTGACCAATTACCATATAGAATTCTTTGCGATCGCAGGTAATTCTTTGCTTAGCGGGTGGTTAAATTTTTTAGCTAGATCACTGCGTGTATTTTACCAGCTTCTGTTTTGTAATCTATTAAATTAACTTTATACGGGCGTAAAATAGGACCGTTTTTTTTTGCCTTATTAGGGAAAAATTTTGGCAATCATAAAAGATATGACTATCTTTGCAATTTCATGAATTTTTGGTTGGATATCGTCATGATTTTAAATGAGAAGGCAAGGGTTAAGAATCAGATAACGCTGACTAACCGTTAACTATGAGAAATCTTTTCTAAGGTTGAATTTTTGCAAGTTAATACTGAACGTTGATTAACATTAAACTTACTATATTTAGACGTGGAGAGTTCAAGCGAATCCTGAAATTCTCGTGTTAGAGATTCGATGGTGCTCGCAGGGCTGGGGAGGGCCATACACTGGCTCACAGAATTTGGGGGCGGAGGCTGAAATTATTATTATGTATATTTCTGGACATAGGTCTTTCTTGTGGACATTGCGGAAGTTAACGGTTCTGGAACATACAAATTAGGTATTGATCACATAATTTGTAAGAATCAGAAGCCAACTATAGGCTTGTATTCGTTCAACAGGAAAATTAGGCTAGAGCCCTTAACTTTCATATGTCAACAGGAAAGATTTGTAACCTAATTTATATAAAAAAATCTGTATGACCCACATATGAAGCCTTTCGTATAATTTAGAATTATTGCCAAATATGTCAACAGGAGTCAATATCAGATAAAAAAATCGTCGTTCAACGGTTCATAAGTTGCTATATACCATATCGATAAAATAGTCCTTCTAAGAAACATTGGCTTTATTACACAACGTATGTGAGACCGAAGCAAGAATATACAGAGCGACATACAGTTGACAACAAAGATATGGATTCACTTTTTCACCATATACTAAGTAATTTGTGGGGCATTCAATTGTTAGTTGGGTCAAAATTCGTTTCGCTGTCTTGTTTCATACTGTCTGTCTGTCACGGTATTAGTTGCTGTTTCGACTCAGTATATTAAAAAAATCCGGCGCGCTGGTATTTCTTTTTCACGCTAGATACATCAGAAATTGAATAAAAAACTTCATCTCATACAAAAATAACCACTGCGTCACGTTTTTTAGGGACACAAAATAAGACAACGAAAATAATTTTGACCCAGTTGTTTATACAGTTAGAAAAGCATATTTCTGTTCACAACCTATGTTTCACCCTGTATAATTACGTTGGATGGGTACTGACTTGCAGCAAATGCGGCTGTGTATTCGCAGCAAAAATTAACTACGCCAGTCACCTTAGAGCGCGTCAGCGACACTCTCAGCGCTAAAAAACAGTCACTGTGGCCAAATATACGGCTAGGAGATAATATATATTATGTATATGATGTTAACCGCTTTCTTAGGTTCAAGAAACGCACCTCCACCATCAAAGAGTCGTGCTTGTTTCTTCTCTCGTAGCGGTAATCGTCGGTGTCATTAGTGCAGATGCTGAGGTTGTCGCCGTCGGCTGTAGAGAGCGATTGGGAGCCGTGCAATTTGCCTGTAACAACAACACACATTCTGTTATGTGTTCGTGCAACTGGCCAGTAAGCTTCCGTGAGGATACGATAAACGAGGACAGCTAGCATAATGCATAAGGACGTCGTCACATAATATTGCTATTGATTCTCAGTTTCAATGTTGGTGAGGAGTTTTGTTAGCGTATGCTAATAATTTGTATAACGTGTTAAGAATTAAAATTGTAGATATAGTGCAAATCCTTGTCCGTCTTCTTTTCAGAGAAAGGTCCGAATTTATTTTATTTATTGAATTACTTGACACAATCTTAATTTAAAAAAATACAATATCGTCCCACAAAACTGTTACACATACTGCTGTCACAATGTAGGTAGACAGAAGGATAAATTCGGACGTTTCCGTGAAAAATATTTAGCAATATACCTGTACTTATTAGTTACTACTCCGCGCAGCTATACCTTGATGCGGATTATTTCACAAGCAAGGCTGTACTGCCTAAACCCACGAATGAGGCCATATAGCTATCTTCATCATATTTACAAAGAAAAGGCAAGACATTGAGATGACAGTTAGTCGCCAGTTTGTTATGAGAATAGTGTATCGCAAGGGTTAACCGTCTTGACGTGTCTTATTAAGTTGGTCGAGCGATAGCGATGGAGATAAATTATTTCAGGGTAAAGTAGGCAGGACTAAAACCACGTATTTGGGGTGCTCAGATTCCTCGTGGGATTACCCCAGCAAAGGCTTATTGAGTAAAGCGGTGTTTGAGGTGAATGAGCACATCAAATGCTCGACAGCCCGGTCAACCGTCCCTCCAAAACATAACGCGGTATTTACGCATTGGAGTAGGTATATCTAGTTCCGACAAAATACTTGGTTTTTCCGTGCCTAAAGTGACTAACTCCAGATAACGATATGTAAATAATATAGACTTGTAATCTACATCCAAAGATTCGTGATTTAAAACAACAGAATTGCAAAGTCATTTGTCTTCACGCTAAGGCGGGATTTTTGTTTTCATTTCTATTCTTGAGAATTTATTTAAGTAAATGAAACCATCCATGTTTTAGAGAAGATTCTACACTGCAGCAAATAAATTCAGACATATTCATGAAAATTAATGGAAAACTGGAGCAAAGGAGTGATATATCACAGCAAAGCCTTCGAAGTAATTTTGCGGTGTGCTAAAATCATACTAAACCCTATTTACATTTTTATGAGTCACTCAAAATATGTTTATAATTATTAAAAATTAGTCACATTTTTATGTGGCTGAACGCCATGATCCTGTGCCACAAAAAAAAAGAAAAAACAAGCACTCCGAGAAAGTTTCTTTGAAATAATTTTCAAAATGTCGTATCTACCTATGAAATCCGTGTTTAGATATCACCTTTTAGTTTACGTTCAACATTGTTGTACTGTTCGTGACGTTCATAGATGTACGTCACAATTTGACAGCCATACGTCTTTAGGCAACTTTCCGTACTGTGTTTAGTCAAACAATCACCACATTTACGAACAGTGTCGTAAAAAATATTTTTTCTCAAGCTTGCTACGAAATGTTGATGTTACTTACGTTAAATTAAACCCGGAAATACTATGTATCCGGTGTCATGTGCTAAGAGGATATGTAAAGAGATTTCATGTATTTATTTCACACCTAGGACTGCAAACAAACTGTTTTTTGTTTTGAAATTTTAAATTCTTGGCATTCAGCCACAGAAAAAAAAACCTTAGAACTAATGTCTGTACCACCAGTTAAAAGGACACCTCAAACAGATTTAAAAAAAAAAGTTAGGCGCGAATGTTTTTTCAATGTTGTACGATACTTATTTACAAATTAAATTGTACGGTTTGGCGAAATCAGTTCGTTTTATTTCATGGCAAGTTTGAGAAAAGCACTATACAAATCTCGGCGAGAAACAGGGTTACAGGCCGCGTATCCCTATCTGGCGTCAGTTCCTTCGGCCAGATATATCTACTTGGCCTGTAACCCTTCGTTTCCCGTCCTCTATAGTAATGTACTAATCATCGATTTCAAATCTGGCGATATATTTGGGATACCTATCATGTAGGTGTACTACAAACAATGAC
>JALPQI010012381.1:0-35083 GCA_025490895.1 Thaumatotibia leucotreta
ATGAAAACTAAATTTAACGTCAATATTTTTATGTTACGAAGTTAAATTTTGTATAACAACTTTTGGCACTAAAAAAGGCCGACGAATTCAAATTTTCTGAGTGATCAACAATACGACAACACAACAACATTGTTTTAATATCGTCCCTATAAAAAGGTACAGTCAACACAAATGCCAGCACTGCCTGCAGGGCATCTATTTAACATGACATGTCAATTGGGTCACCTGTACCTCTACCTGTACTGTCCGCTGAATGGCCTATGTTTATTATTAACACATTATACATTGTTTATTAGTAAAACATTGATGTCATTCTTCAAACACTTTGTTTGTTTTGCGATACCATTATCTTTGTACTATCGCCCACACTGCTGTCCATCGGTATACCTTATGCTTTTAATGACAAAATCCACCGGCGGACAGTCGCCATCAAATCATAGCGTCCGGAGCGCTCATCATCATCATCAGCCTATCATGGTCCACTGCTGGACGTAGGCCTCTCCTATTAACTATGCGTATAGACGCATTAGGAGGTAAATGCCCATAATGCGCTGAAAATTGTAAAAACAACTAACTTCAACCGATTTCTCCAAGATCTTATCATCTATGGTTTCCATCATTGGTTTCCTATCATCAAATCATACTTTCTGAATGTAAATTCTTGTAAATGAATGAAAATTACCAAAAGCGCCATACATGGACCTATAACATCTGAAGAGATCGCTCGATTTCTCCAAGATCCCATCATCAGACCCCAACTTGGTGCCATCGGGACCATCTCGGGGTTATACACGTTAGATCACAAAAAAAAATCGATTCACGATTCCCGGAGATATCGGGTAACATTTTTTTTTTCGATTTTCGGACGGTGCTTACACATTTTGCTTAATGAAATTACGCTTTATCGTCATATCAATAAAGTGTAATTACATTATCGCCCGGCGGGTTATAATGAAATATCATACAACATTATAACCCGGTTTTTGACAAGGGATATAATGTCTTGCTTTTCGTGAGGTTTATATGACATATAATCCGGCTTTGACGAGCATGAGGTGTGAAATAGTTATTTGTTATACAAGGGTGCAAAGTTGTATTTTACCCGCGAGTATGAAATTGAAACACGAGCAAGCGAAAGGATTCTATAGTTGAACCACGAGCGAAGCGAGTGGTTCTAAAATAGAATCCTGAGCGCAGCGAGTGTTTTAACATACGAGAAGTAAAATACATTTGCACCCGTGTGTAACACAAAACTTTTCCCCTCACTATAGCGAGGAAACTCAAAAAAGGTAATTATTTGTTCACATTACAATCATCATCGGGTTAGTGATAATAATTTTCCAAATGCATCATGCATTTAATGTAAGATTTTGTCGCAGTAAACTTAGGACGAAAAAGTAAACGCAGCACGATTTTAACACATTCCTGTAGTTGCACATCAACGCCAATGCATTATTAAATCATTCTCATTCATTATTTTTACAAAATTATAACAGAACACCCTGAAAGTTGTTTAGTTTACTATTTTTATGCGTGTTTGAGTCGGTAAATAAAGATTATAACCTATAATATTCTTTGACAATGTTGACGTTGACATTTTCTGCGTTATGTGATTGCATCTAGTCATCTTATCATCATTCACTAAAACAATTGTTACTTATGGAATTTTAGGATTTATATGTTAAAATCATCATATTATAAACGACGTATTAAATAGCTATGGCTGTAAAAACATCGTAACGTTTCTAACTCGTGTAACAGCCGACTCCGCGAGTTCCATTGACTGCGGTATAACAAACTGTGCACGTAATCTACTCAGCGCAACGCCAGTGGATACTGTTATTAGTGATCACACCGCGCAACGATTTGTGTTTGTGATGGAAAAGGAAATAAACAATGTGAAAGCGAATAACACTATTGAGCGCAGATTGTTTAATCACGAATCTATTTATTCATTTTATTTTGACATTTCTAACTATAATTTTGATTTTATTTTTGATAGCAACATCGACATTGAACGTAAATTTAATAAATTGTTTAATATTCTGACATATTATATGAATATTCATTTTCCCATTAAACATATGCGAGTGAAAAAAAAATCACCTGTTTCGTGGGCAACAGATGAGCTTTATGAATACATGCAAAAGTATAGGGACCTTCATGAGATACGGCGGCAATATCCTGGCGACCAGCTTATATCTGATTGTATCGAGCATTACTCCCAACTTATAAAATCTGAAACACTCCGAGCTCGACAATCAGATATCGAAACTAGATTGGTACAAAGTCAAAATCCTTCAAAAGAAATATGGAAAGTCATAAATGAGGAAATAGGCTTAAAAAGTAGACCCCAAACCATTTCTTTGAAAAGACATGATTCAAATGCCGTGGTATCCCATGAAGAAATTCCGAATGTTCTTAACTCACATTTTTTAAATACTGCTGCAAAATATGCTGTAAGCAGTGATGAGTTATTGTCGAAGCAATATATTGACAATCATTTAAAAAATCTAAATATACCAAATTTCAATCTTCCCACAGTGACACGGGACCTCATGGATAAAACCATAAAATCACTGTTTAAAACTCGCACAACTGTAGATGTCTATGACATGTCACTAAATATAATATTAAGTGTTTGGCCGATTATTGCTGATGTATTAGTAGTTTTAGTCAATCAAATGTTTCAGTGTGGTACGTACCCAGATATGCTTAAGAGTACAAGGGTTTGTCCGGTATTTAAGGGGAAAGGGGAGAAGGATGACGTGAACAACTACCGACCCATAACTATAGTACCTACGATCTCGAAGATAGTGGAGTCTATTCTTTCATCAAGCTTAATGAGCCACTTAGAATCGAACAACCTTCTCACAGATAGCCAGTATGCATATCGGAAAAAACGATCGACTACTATGGCGGCACATAAAATAATTGATTTAGTTATCACGGGCCTGGATGAGAAACACAAGATGGCAGGTATACTGTGTGATTTATCCAAAGCATTTGATGTTATTGATCATAAATTACTATTGTCCAAGTTAAGTCGTTATGGGGTTGTAGATTCTGCTCACAAGCTGTTCACATCATTCTTGTCAAATCGTAGGCAGGTTGTCAAAATACCCACTAATGGACAGACACTCACCTCTGATACTGGTCGCATCAGTTTAGGTATCCCCCAGGGATCAGCGATTGGCAATACCTTATTTCTATTATTCATAAATGATCTTCCATCGGCGATATCAACTGGCATCCCTGTACTCTTTGCAGACGATACAACATTAGTCGTTAAATCAAAAACCCATGAACAGCTCGCGGAAAAGATTCGTGAAGCATGTCAGCAGCTGCAAATCTGGTTCGCATCAAATGGACTACTTTTGAATGTGGCGAAATCGAACACGATCATATTTTCCGGGCGTACCACCACCATACCTTCATGTCTTGCAAAACAGCCCAATGCCTGTATGTTTTGAGGCCAAATTCCTGGGTTTTACAGTTGATGAGAACCTAAGCTGGAAGTGTCATGTCGACCAGTTGTGTAATAAATTAAGTAGTGCAGTCTTTGCTTTGAGAAAGTTACAGCCACTTATATCAAAAGGGGCACTGAAAACTGTATACTTTTCCCATTTTCATTCATTACTGTCGTATGGCACGTTGATATGGGGAAATTCCACTCTTACCAAGCGTGTATTAATACTACAAAAACGTGCCATGCGAATATTGGCTGGGGTTAAAGGTAGGCATCCATGCAGAAATCTTTTTAAGCAAAGTCGGATTATGACACACTACTCTCTTTACTTATTACAGGTGTTGATGTTTGTAAGAAATAATTTACCGGCGTTCAAACGTGTCAAGGTAACGGGCAAACAAATCCGATCAACTGGGAGACTCAGAACAGTGCCGCGTCGCATGGCACTTTCAGTCAAAAATCCGAGGGTAATAGGGCCAACGTATTATGAGCGTTTACCTGCCAAATTGCGAACCGAACCATCTGACGACATATTTGAGAGCCGATTGAGAGTCTTTTTATTGGATAATCCATTATATTCAGTAAATGAATATATGGAACTGACATTTAATGTTAAGGATTGATTAAAATTGTATTACTATTTTAGTTGTTGTAATTTTACTATTTTTTAATTGTACACCATTGATTATTTCCTTTGTTTTATTTGTGACATCATTGTTTATTTTGTTTTTGTTATTAATTGAATTATTATTGTATGTGACATTTTATTAGTATTTACTTAAGTGATCTATCCTGTATTCATATTTTTATACACTTGACGATCGTAATATAAATTCATATAGATTAAGCTAGGCTAATTTGTACTGTAATTTAATATTGCGAAATAAATAAATCTAATCTAATCTAATCTATATAAAGGTTTGTATTTTACACTAAATTCTCAAACAAATTATTTAATTATCATTAATATGGAACGATTTCCATGAGCATTTTACGTTTTGTTATTCCAAAACCAAGGTCATTACTTTGCCACACAAGTGAATAATATGCGTTTTTACACGTTCGTATTAAAGGATAAACGAGCACTTTACGAGCTAGTGAGGGGAAAATTAACTTTAACTTCATTCTGACGTTACGAACACTTTACAGGGTTTGTGGTCTGCGAAACGTCGGAATGAAGTTAAAGTTAATTAATATATGCGAGTTTATCCGTTTTCTTAGTTATATTTTATAAAAAAAAGTGTTATGCAGAATATTGTATTTCACAATTAAATAAACAAGGCATAAAATATACCCTAAAGCGCATGTACCTACAATGGTTATAGCATAATTAGATTGCTTGTAAAATTTAAATTGCCGAGAACATTCTCTATAAAAGTTTCGCAACTTATGAAACTTCTCCTCGGTACATTGCTAGATAAGAGTGTTGCTGCTTGTACCTAATTGTTGAGTAATTCACTACACATGATGTACTTACTAATCTGTACGACCTATAACGATAAGTGTAAAGATAATGGTTAAGTGGGTAATAACTTTTCTATAAAAACCTATATCCTTGTTTGATCGGTAAACAAACTTTGATTAGTAGAATATGTAGAATGTATGTTCAAATACAGTGTGTTGCCATGACCCGGGCTATTAAGAAAATTAACAATAATACGTTTTACTAGCAATGTACCGAGGAGAAGTTTCATAAGTTGCTAAACTTCTATAGAGAATATTATCGGTAAGCTAATCATGCCAAATCAGTTGTACATACAAACCTTTCAAGGTATGGTTTACGCCTTAAGGTGCATTCAAACCAAAAGAGCATTCGCTATTCTAACCCCCCCCCTCTACGAAATTCGATGGTTACACAAAACTTGATTCGTTGATTTCATAGAACGGAGGATAGAACAGCGAATGCTCTTTTGATTTGAACGCACTTTTATTTACTCAATTATGAAATACATTATTCTTCATAACAACATTTTATAAGTTCTCATGGAAATTAATATTATCATTGAGAACTTACTCTTAAATTCACATGAAAATTTTTGGAAATTTACGAGTATATTCCCGCAATTTTGAGAATGGTCTGCAACTTGTACATTGCTGCGTATTACTAGCAATCGTTTTTAAGTAATAACAGCTCACAAATATTTAAATTAACTGTATAGTTCATTTTATTTCCTTCGAACGATCAATGTAAAGCGTGTATTGCTTAGTTGACAAACATTGTGAGTGGCTGCTATCCGTCATTGTCACTCAACTTTTCTTACACGTTATAAATATTAGATGTCATATACCAAAGAAAAACGACCAAGATCACCTAATGTCCGAGGTTTTCTTACACAGTTAAGTAATTGGAAGTATTATTTTATTTACTTTTTTTGCCTCACAGGTGTGATGAAAAACATTGTGTGTGCCACGGGCGGTACAAAAATTATGATTCTTATTTACCGCCCTTAATACACAATGTACTATTACATGTCATGTTTGTTGTTTTGTAAGCTACAACGCACACCAACGCACGCGCACGTGTTACACACGTCTCCGGTGTGACTTCGCCTTTAAGATGGGAAATTCTTCATATTCCATATTGTTTAAAAATACCTTCCTTGTTCTCAGGTCACCGACAGCGAGAAAACATCGAAACTACAAATTATTCATTCTTAAAAACCTGTGAAAAGTGAAAATCAGTGAAAAAGTGAAGTGCATAAACGAGTGGAATTGAAGACCGAGCGCGTCGAATCCTCCAAGAGCGCGAGTGCAGTGAAGATTGTGTTGTATGATGGGCGAGTATGGGTGACCTGACCATGCATAGGACGTGTGTGAGGGTCAACTCTGCTGACGACGAGTCCAGGGACGAGGTAGACCATGATTTGCCGAAGAAGAACCCTTTTATTCGGGTGAGTTTCTTTTTTTTATCTTTATACAGATGCCGTGTGGTGACGGCAGTAAGAATACATTTGTCACCACCCCAACTCCTCCTGCGGGTGTCGTAAGAGTCGACTAAGGGATTGAAGTGTCACTGACCATTCTACAAGATTGATGATGGGCAGCAGCGCCATCATAGTGGACACATTACTGCGATCGCCAATCCGCTTGCCCAGCGTGGCGTTTATGGGCATTTACCTCCTAATGCGTCTATACGCATAGTTAATAGGAGAGGCCTACGTCCAGCAGTGGACTAACATGGGCCGATGATGGAAGATGGAAGATTTAAGACTTGAAACGCTTCAAACTTTATTGACTTAAACCTTGAAGGCTTAGGAGACTTTAAAGCTGGAGTCTTAAAGACTCTTAAATTTACAACACTATTTATGAGCTGAGATTTGTACCCATAACCTTTGGATCGGAAGCTCGCGAATCTCAACTATGCGTTACTTTTCTCAATCCAAAGAAACAAGAATCTACAGCATGATTAGGGTTGCCAACCTTACTAGGTATATTATATTGTATTATACAGTCGACGTCAAAGATATAGTTACGGTTTAGGTGCCAAAATATATGTACACTACCATGTCAAGGCAATAAAGTCGTGTAAATAAATATACATATTTTTGGCACCTAAACGGTAATGATATCTTTGATGTCGACTGTACCTACTATATTTCGACTCTCGGTACCTACTATATACTGTTGGAGAAAATGTAGTACGCCAAAATACTATATTTTTGGGGGTCCGGGTCACACGAATTGTATCATGCATGCTGCTGATGGATATTAAAAGTTCCAAATTTCTAGAATGTTCCTCTTACGGCTACTCAGTCAAAAATTCAAAAGTAGCCTTACGTAATAGAAAAATAAAGACTTGGCAAAAAGTACTATATTTTTCACGTGTTGTTTGGAATAGTAGGTACATTGTGCATCAAGGAAGGTAAGTACGGAATTACTAACGAGAGTGTTAGAAGATAGTTTTAATGACTCGAGTTAGTATTTCGCTTAGCGACCGTGACGCATGCAATGTTTTTCATCACACTTGCCGACAAAAAAATAAGTTTTAAGACAAAATATTATTTTCATCACACTTGCTGTCTAAGTGCGCCATTGCTTGCGCGCGTAGCGGGAGTAATAGAAAAGTGAAATTCCCTAGGGAGTAATAAAAATGTCAGTACGTCATTTAATAATATTATGTCTTAAAACTTATTTTTTGGTTGGCAAGTGTGATGAAAAACATTGTATGCATCACGGTCGGTAAGCGGAATACTAACTCGAGTCATAAAAGCCCTCCGCCTAACGGCGTCGAGCTTCTAACACTCTCGTTAGTAATTCCGTACTTACCTCCCTTGATGCACAATGTACTATAAATGAAGTACTGATATTTCTATTACTCCCTAGGGAATTTCACTTTTCTATTACTCCCGCTACGCATGCAAGCAATCATGGCGCGCTCAGACTGCAAGTGTGATGAAAAATACTATAAATCTCTAAAACATAGTTGACAACCCTAATTACCTATGACTATCATGAGTATAACGACATGCGTTCTTAAACCTTATGCCTCGACAATAGTGTGTAGATATTATTGCAGTGTTTGTCAACAAAAAGCGAACTGGAGCACATTGTCGGCAATAACTATTGTCTGTCTGTTGTAATGTTTCCATTCATGCGAACCGGTATTGTTTTAGGTTCACTGCGACGCCATTGCCATACACATAAGAGTATCTATTTCTCGAATTTAAAGTTTCGTGAGACATAGGTATTAACTATGAATATAATTAAACGGTTAAACTCACGTGTATTTTGTCACTACGTGCGACATTTTGAAGGACCTAGGTCTCCATTATCTAACTCGGAACAAGCGTAGTAGTACGCGCCGCGCTTATAATTATATCTTATAATATAAGATATTTATAATATGTAATATAAGATCTATTTCTTATAATATAAAATATATTATAAAAAACTAAGTTCAGGTTAAGAAAAAAGTCAGATAATGTTATGTAATTTTCTTTAAATGTCTGTGACAACTGACAACACACAAATTTAAATGAGAAATACTCTAAATAATATTTATATTCGGCCAAGTCGGGGTCGGGGCCTGATGAAGGATTTTGGAGAAAACGGTTGAGAAGCCGTTTTTTTTTTTAATTGGTGATTAGTTGATTCAGTTTAAGGTAAAGATAAACCTACGGACCAACTACTCTTTACTTATATAATCTACGGAAAAGGTATTTATTTACACACTTTCAAATCAAGAGTTTAGTTTAGGAGTTCCTGCTTTTTTGCACGACCAGTCGATCATTCTAGAATTAAATGACATTCCTAAGTACGTTAGAGCTGAACGATACTAAGTAAAAATACTTGTCAATACTAGGATAATTACCTATGGAATATTTCTTGTTTTCTTGGAATTATTGACTTGCATTTAAAATCAAATTAGGGCTTAGTAATTAGCCTTAGACGAGTTATTATTGTAAATGTAATTGATATTCTGCTCTGCGGAAAACAAGTTGATGTCTTAGTAATTGATCTTATGCTACTTAAATTATGTTAATTAAGTTAGTAATTTAAGTAGCATAAGACTACCTTAGCCAATCCACGTGGTAACATCGATGGCTTTAAGATATTTCTTTTTGTGTTAATAGTCAATTGTGGTGGTATTGTGAAAACACAAATCAAATTATTTATTAACTAAATATTTTGATACGAGCTTTCATTTTTTCGCCAGTAGTCACACTACTTAATACTATATAAATTATAAATATTGGATGTCATATACCAAAGAAAAAACGACCAAGATATCCAACGTCCGAGGTGGGGATCGAACCCACGTGCTCAGCTTTCGCGGCTGATGCCTGCACCCCTCGGCCACTCGGTCTAAGATAAGTCAATATTGGTTTTATTGCATGATTTAGAATTTAAAACAAATTAAGTTAACGAAATGGCTGCATAAACATTGTTTCTATTTTGTACGGGAGTATTTTGAACATTAAATAATTTTAATAACCTAGTCATGAATTGCAACTATGCAGAAATATCTGTTACAATATTAAGTACTATTAACGCTTACATGCCGTGAGGCTGAATATTGTAACGAAAGGTGCGTTTAAACCAAAAGAGCATTCGCTGTTCTAGCGCCCGCTCTACGAAGTCAACCAATCACGGTTTCGAATTTCGTAGAGTGGGAGGTTAGAACAGCGAATGCTCTTTTAGTCTGAACGCACCTTAATCTAATGTCAGAACAGCTATATTGTACATATTCTTGCAAATAAATCTTATCTTATCAACACGGCGGAGGTAAAGGTAAAATACTTATACCAGCTAAAGTACCTGTACCTGGTACCTACGTACCAGTTATAAATACTTAGTATCACGCCAAGCCCTAGAGACACTGGTCCAACAGGAAAGTTGCGACAGACGGACAAATTCGTTAAGACCACTCTCACTAGCGTCAACCAGTAGTCGTGCTATGAGTTGGAAAGTAAAGGATATGTTAAGTTTTACTAGATATGTAATTATGTAAGTATTGAAAAAAAACCGGCCAAGAACATGTCGGGCCATGCTCAGTGTAGGGTTCCGTAGTTATTCAAAAACGGCTGGGCCGCTGTTCGAAATAGTTTTATTTTAAAGTAGGTACTCTATAAGTCCACTATTCATGATTTTTTTTATATTTTTGGACCTACGGATCAATTATCTCCGAAAATATTGACTTTGGAAAACAACTTTATTTTAAGACCCTTATTCTATTTAAGAAACCTATTCAATGATACCCCACACTATAGGCTAACATCGAATAAAAAAAATCATCCCCACTTCACCAGTTGGGGAGGGGAAATACCCGAAAAAAAAAATTTTTCTACTTTTTATATTTTATACTCGTACCAAATTGCAGATTCTAGTATTAACGGCTACTGAGCTATGCTGCGGACAGACGGACATTGCGAAACTATAAGGGTTCCGGTTTTGCCATTTTGGCTACGGAATTCTAAAAATGGTAGGTTGGTAGCAATGGTAGGTTGTATGATGCTGCACAAAATTCCCAAAATGTTTGTTTGAAAAGTTCCTTTTTTATTACCACGTGAGAGACAGAGAAAAATCCTCGAAATTAACGAATTTCGATTTTCGCGGTAGTAAGCCAGCTATGCTACAAGAGATAAATGTAGAAATTGAAAGTAATTACTACGATATATTAGACATAACCCTTAAACGTAAGAGAACCTAAACAATACCAAATTAAAGAACACAGCGAAAGTAACATGGGAGACAAAATAATGGGATATTTTCGTAAACAAGCCATTGTATGCCAACACCAAAGACAGCTTATCAACTAAGACTGTCAATCATTAATACATAAGGTTTCTTTTTCGACATATTGTTTAACCATTTAACAGGCAAGACCAAAAAAATCTTGGATTCAAGCCTCAACGTGATTGTATACGAAAAATTCTGTATAACAAAAAAATAGTGCGTTGGTCATTTTTGAGACCGGTGCGGTGCCCTATAAACGGTTAAATAGGTGACCCCAACACGCCGTTTAATGAAGACTATTAAACTACTACTATAGCAAGTGGGTTATTCTCACCTGTTACCACCAACTTGACACGAGTGGTAACAACTGGGATTTTTTAAGTCCTTGATAGTTTAAAATACAATAGTCAACCAATTGGAATTTGGAACCCTGGACCATTTTAGAACTATCTCCATGACGTGAGGTTTTAATGATTGTAAAAAATCTCTGACTTAACCAATTATTTTGGGTGTTCTTATATTAATTACGTAGATTTAAGCGATAACATATCTATCTGTAGGGCTAGGCCAGATATACGGATACTTAAATTTGATAAATTAATGTAAAAACGCACAAAAGAATTGGTAACTGTTAAGGTGCGTTCAAACTAAAAGAGCATTCGCTGTTCTAACCTCCCACTCTACGAAATTCGATCGGTATACAAAACGTGATTGGTTGATTTCGTAGAACGGGCGCTAGAACCGCGAATGCTCTTTTGGTTTAAACGCACCTTTAGTCTTGTGGATTTGATCTTTTTGACATGATTCTTTCTCTTTACTTGTCTTTGAGCAAAAGTTTAAAGTTGCCGTAACCAACCCTGTTGCTATAATAACAAGGTATACTTATTATATATCTAAATTCACACGCATTCGGAACTAAATACACGTAATTCATCTAAGCTTTCTAGTGGACAAAAACAATGGCGTGGTAGTAATTTGGACATACTATACCACATGGTGCGTGGGAGACGGGAGTTTTAAAAGGTTTCGAAACGGAAATTGATTTTAACTTCCACCTCGATCCATTGCTTAGTTGATGACCTGTCGATGCTGGTTCCGTGTTCGAATCCCGGCGATGGCATTTGTGTAAAATTGTACATATCTAGTTAAGGCCTTAATCAAAGCAAAAATCACGATCGCGTCAAATGTGTTACGAAAGTTAGTCATACAAACTATGTATATTCACACATATATACATAACTAGGTATACTCTGTCCAACAACCTTTGGCAGTAGTAAAAGGAGGTAAATTTAAGAGATATAGGTTTGTATTGTTGATCGCTCATAGAAAACTTGAATTTGTCACCCTTTTTCAATGCCAAAAGTTGTAACACATTTCACTTCGTAACACAAAAATCACGTCTTTAAATTTTGTTTTCATTATAGGCCTTTCATTATGTATTTTTTCTACTCCAGTACTTTTATTCATACCACGACACCTCGTGTAAACAAGACTTAATGAAATATATGTAAAAGTAAACCATAGAGGAGCTTCCTTTTTTAATTTTGACATCTCCCGCCCAAACTTGATGATTCATAAAATTATGTTTGACTAAGAATATATCTCAAATTTACAATTTTATTTGAAAATAAGTGTGTGGTCGTAGAAAATGTATTGTATGGAAAATTGATTAACTGAGTCAAAAAATGCTCGTGGCGTGTTTAATAATAATTTTCGGCTTCGCTTCAAATTGTTACCCACGCCACACACCTTTTTTGACCTCTCTTAAACAAGGGTTGCATATAATACTATTTTTTGCAACCGACACTCTAAATTTATCTGAATCCAGGGACCGAAACCGTTATTTTCTCCATACAAAAAGAACGGTTCTTTTTTCGTTCTTTAAGTTAATGGAGTAATTTAAAAATATAATATCGTAAATTACATTAAATATTGAGTAGTCCATAAAGAGTATACATTTTAAAATATTGGGCTATTTCGAAGTTTTTGTAAAATGCCGGTTCCGATCCATGTCTGAATCGTCGAACATTTTGGAATTATGTAGGTTGTATCTCAATAAAAGTCATTTGACGAAACTACATTTTAGTCAGTATCACTGCCGTGCAAATGCATTCCCTGACGCAGTGGCAAGCGATTGCGGTAATCTGTACACGTAGTTACATATACTCGATAAATCTAGGTATATTCTGAGCAGTGACACAGTATTTATTTACATCCTATGCCAAAATTATAGACAAAGCGTAAATTTAAAAAAGACAAACCAGGCCTATTACCGCGAAAATCGAAATTCGTAAATTTCGGGGATTTTTCTCTGTCTTTCAAACGAAGGCGTCATTAGAGTAAGAGAGATAAATCCTCGAAATTGACGAATTTGTTTTTTTTGGGACGCAGAATGACTACCAGGCGTTACGTTCTTAAATTCGGATACATTTACAACGCCGCGAGACGTAAGCGCCATCGACAATAAGGTCCCCTTACCCAGATAATGTCACAATTTATATACATAAAATAAACTTTAAACATAAATTAACTAACCTAACCTATATCTAAAGGTGCGTTCAGGCCAAAAGAGCATTCGCTGTTCTATCCCCCGCTATACGAAATCAACCAATCACGTTTTTTGTAACGATCCAATTTCGTAGAGTGGGAGGTTAGAACAGCGAATGCTCTTTTGTTCTGAACGCACCTTAAGATTGGCCCTTGTGGCATTGTACCGAGGATGCTGGCAGCATTTCCTCGCCGCCAGCATTTTGCTTAATATGAGTTCGTTCGAAAAATGATGGCACTTGAAAATCGGGAGATGCACTTAGCAAGCCGCTAAGTATAGTTTGTCCCTTTCGGTCTTATGAATATGTCCACAAGAGTGAAAGACAAACAATACTTAGCGGCTTCTTAAGTTAGGAGGTATTTATGAATAAGGGGGTTAATCACCATTACCACTATTCTCCTCAAACTTGTTTGTCGCCACGGCAGCACAAATCGATCCTTAATCGATTTGCTTACGATTACGATATGACATCAATAAATCAATAATCACAAAATCAATTCAGCTCATTGAACGTTGAACCCGTTTCAGATCCATTCAATTCGTGACCTTAATCTGTACACCGTTAGGTTGCACTTCGATTGTTCTGTGACATGCATGTTTAGATTCATTTATTGATCAGATGTGGGAGATATGACTTATTTTTATAATTGGTGTCACTGTCAAGGAATAATGGTAATAAGTTATCAGTTGATCTGATGAAGAAAGGATTTTCGATTGGAATATAATTGTCTTTTACGTTTGGTATTACGTTCGCAGCTAAATAATCATATATTTACATATAAAGATTAACATCTACTTTAGTACGTCATGTTTTGAGTATAAAGACAGAGTACCTATGTCAGCACTCAGCAGTCACATTAAGAGCCAGAAAGCCGAGTGTAGGTAATAACTTATAAAAAACGTATCGATCGTGTTTATGTTTTCATCGTCAATTTCATACAAATCACGATGAAACTGTAAACGCGATCGAGACGTTTTTTTATCAGTTATTACCTACACTCGGCCTTCTGTTCACACTAGCGATTCACTTGGACGATATGAAAGAGATTTCTATACAAAAATTGCACGCAGCGATTTCGCCAAGTGCAAATTTGTATAGAATCGCTTTCAAATCTGTGAACAGGCCCTAAAATATAAGTAAAAAGTGAGCATATGTGAACTATATTATGTAGAATGGTGCAATGACCTACTGTTTCACAATTTTATTTTTTCCCGGTAACCAAAGGTTGTCTGGAAGAGATTACCTTTCATCTATAAATACGCCTGTTGTGTACATGTGTTTGTGTGTAATCAATTTTATTTCCCTTTTTTCTTTTCTATTAAATGTGTGCAAAGAACAATAATGATCAAAGTATGCAGCCGTCATCAGATATATCGTACCGTCCAGAGCGTTCAAAAATATCTGAACACGCCTTTATTGCCGTAACGATAGAGTCGTGTTCAGATATTTTTGAGCTCTCCGGACGCTACGATATATCTAATGGCGACTGTATTTACAGTCGTGGTCCACTAATTAAGAACAGTCAATGTATAACATAAAAATGGCATAACACGCCTATATTCATCATTTGTGTGCATTGTTATTTACGAAAATATGAGTTATTATTTAACTTGATTATTCTAAAATTCAATTTAAACAAGTATTAGCTGCAAAAACTTTATATATAATTAAATAAATGCGATTGAACTTAACATGTCTCTAGACGAACAAAAATAATCTGGCACACTAATTAAGAACACAACCTAAAAGTACAGAATTCAACTAGAAAATTCTTCGGTTACATTAATATTTGGTAGGAAACCCGAAGTTCTGTTCCACCGCATGACATCTCTTTGACATAGACTCCACTAAAACCCTGCATCGCTCCACAGGTATAGAATTCCAGGCTTCTAGTGATGCCTCATAAAGCTCGTTTAAATTTTTTATATCTTTATTGGCGAGACTTTTTTTCACATCGTTCCAGAGATTCTCTATTGGGTTAAGATCGGGACTGCAAGAGGGCCAAGTCATTACAGAAACATGATTACAACGAAACCATTCTTTTACAGATTTTGCCGTATGCTTCGGATCGTTGTCTTGTTGAAATGTCCATACAACTGGTAAATTTTCTTCAGCATACGGCAACATGTTGTTTTCTAGAATATTTTTGTACACGTACTGGTCCATAATACCATCAATTCGGACCAATGGCCCCACACCATGCCACGAAAAACAACCCCATAGTTTAATGTTCCCGCCGCCATGTTTTACGGTTACGGTCGTATACTTGGGGTCGAACGCGGTATTTGGTGGTCGACGAACGTAGACTTGACCGTCGGAGCCTATTCTGTTAATTTTAGTTTCGTCAGACCATAAAACGTGTTTCCACTGCGATAACGTCCAATTTTTGTGATTTTTCGCAAATTCATTTCGTGCGTCTCTGTTCTTCTTACTTACTAAAGGCTTCTTGCGAGCTATTCTGCCAAATAAATTTGCTTCGTTCAGTCGTTTTCTAATAGTACGAGCCGCCAGACCGGGTTGATCTCCAAAAATTTTACGTTTAATCTCTACAGAAGAAAGTTTAGGATTCTTTCTCGCCATCCTTACGATAAGAGCGTCCGTTCGAGGAGTCGTCTTTCGTGGCCGTTTCTTTCGTTGGACCTTCTGACATGTTCCATGAACCTTAAAATATTTTATGGCGTTGGTTACTCTAGTCCTAGAACATTTGAGGTGGTCAGCGACTTTTTGATAGCTCCATTTCTTGTTAAAAACCAACGATATTATGATTTCTCTGGTAGTGCTATCTGAACTCCGTTTTTTTCCCATTTTCACAAAAACAATAAGCACGTTTTGTTGACAGAAAATGCAGGAGCTCAAAATACGTCAAAGTGTAGGCTTTATTCAATTATTTTGGAAGATACGAGGATTCAAACACAGTGTTCCTAATTAGAGTGCCAGTATTAATTATACTAGATAAAGTCCCAAGTTTGTATTTGTATTAATTATTTATGTTTGCGAACTAAAGTATATGTGTATAGTCAATTGAATGGTCTCTAGATTCATGATAAATCATGTGTTAAAGGCGGTTGCCTATTATTTATATATTCTGCTAATAATAGCTGACTTCTCTCTGTATAGTGGTAAATAACCTATTTGTTCTTAATTAGTGGGCCACGACTGTACCTAAATATTCAGGATGCTTAGCCAAGTTGCCAATCGCTAACGCTTAGTAGCGTATCGTTGTTTTCCCTCTCTGTCACTCTTTCATATTAGTGCGACAAAGACAGGTAACTTTCGTTTACGACTGACGATTAAGCGTTAGCGATTGACAACTTGTCTAAGCACCCTGTTCTAGAGGTACTAGGCAATCGCATCTACCATGAATAAGCGTCATCTATGATGACGGTCGTGCGATTTTTTATTATTTTGACGGTTGAATACGAGTACAATGAATGGTCGCGCGATTAGCGGAGCACACACACCGCCGCTCAGACGAAGTTGGCAATGTAAAAGTAGCAGACCATTCTTAAAAAGGTAATTGTCAGTCTGAAAAACAAAAGATTTCCACTCGGTGGTCAAAAGTTAACAGTTTTTATAAATCTATGTTACAACTTGATTGCATAGGGCTATAGACCGGGGAACGTAGTTGTACCATCAATTGTTTTAGCCCAAAATTAGTACAGGACTTCCTTAACTTTATTTGGAGATTATATAGGTATGCCCACCGAAAAGACGATATGAGGACAATGACCCAAAATTTCCTAACCTTGACTGCAAGTTGCCACTGAGAACATTCTCGTTCAGATTAGGGATTATTACGGCATGTTCAAACAGGCGATGATCGTAACATTTGTCATTTGAGTTCTACACTGGTGACTGTTTCAACTGATCAAGTGCCAAAGAAATTGGCCCTAAGGCTTGGTAATATTGATATGACATCCAAAATAATCGCTTTGAAAACTAAATAATTGCGCCATGTGAAACTTTAGAACTGAATCCAAATCCTATGTATTGACGTACGAAAGGAAAAAAACTGCGTAACCTTAAGTTGAGCGTGGCCCGACATGTTCTTGGCCGCTTTTTATGGAATCCCAATGCCTTACTTGAAAGCAATTACACAGCACCAATGATACACTAATTTACGATTAAACAGTATCGATATCGACCATAGACTAATAGAATACTTACAGACGCTCTATCACGAAGAGAAAACGGAACAAGGGCAATATAGGGCATGTGCACTTCTCCTCGTAGTTGGGTGAATCAACTTTTTCTTATGTGGTATTACCATGGTTACGGTCTCCTGAGTCACACTAAATAAATAAATATCTTGAGACATCTTACACAAATCGACCTAGTCCCACGGTAAGCTCAATTAAGGCTTGTGATATAGGTACCAAACGACGATATATATAATAGATAGATACATATAGATACTTAAATACATAGACAGCCACGCCCAAGGAATTAGGTATTTGTGATAAAAAAAATACACAAATACTGCCCTCGCCGGGAGTACTACCAACTGGGCTACAAGCTGACTTGACCCTGACTGATTATTGACCCTGTGTCGCCCATTGGCGCATTAATGCGTTATTAAACGAAAGGGTATTCCGTAATATGCTATACATCCATGGTATCGACCTTCTGTTGTCTCTTACACCTCGAATCGGGTCAGCAATTCAATTTGATTATCCCATTGTATGGTAAGTTGCCACCCACGGGCTGTAAGGTGATCGAAGATTCATAAATAAATATGATTCCTTTAGCCATGAATTTTAAGTGAGGACTTACTGTAAGGCGGCTTAATAAGGTAATGATAAATCTTCTACGAGAATAGATTAACAGAATAATTATCAAAATACCTAATATTTATTTATTTATTTAAGCTTTATTGCACAAAATACAAAAAAAAATGTACAAATGGCGGACTTAATGCCTAATGGCATTCTCTACCAGTCAACCATAAGGCCAAACAGAAAACGAATAAAAAGGTAATATTTAAAGGCTAATATTTAAGGGGATGCATGCCGCATGCGCAGGTATTTTAGTGTTCGGGAGACTTTCGGGGGCAGTTTTATGGCACCCCAGGATGCTTAGCCAAGTTGCCAATCGCTAGCGCTTGGTAGCGTATCGTAGTTTTCCCTCTCTGTCACTCTTTCATATTAGTACGACAAAGACAGTTAGCTGCCTTTCGTTTACGACTGACAATTATTAAGCGCTAGCGATTGGCAACTTGGCTAAGCACCCTGGTTTACTTAGAACGATTTTTTTTATATCATTGCGAGCACGATAGAATGCTTTACGTATCGAGTAAAACCTAACATAAGCTTTATTCTCTAACTCACAGGCTACAGATGGCCTGTCGAACCACGATAGACGGGGCAACACGTCTCTGTCACACTTACGAACGAATTCATAAGTGCGAGAGATATGTAAAGATTTAGACCAAACAAGCGAATGCTCGTTCTATACCCCACTCTACGAAATCAACGAATCACGTTTTGTGTAACGAACGAATTTCGTAGAGTGGGAGATAGAATGAGCATTCGCTCGATTGGTCTAACTCTAAACCCACCTTAACACGTCAATGGTTCGCAGTAGGTAGATGTTATGCCGTGTGGTGACGGCAGTAAGAATACATTTGTCACCACCCCAACTCCTCCTGCGGGTGTCGTAAGGGTCGACTAAGGGATTGAAGTGTCACTGACCATTTTACAAGATTGATGATGGGCAGCAGCGTCATCATAGTGGACACATTACTGCGATCGCCAATCCGCTTGCCCAGCGTGGCGATTATGGGCATTTACCTCCTAATGCGTCTATACGCATAGTTAATAGGAGAGGCCTACGTCCAGTAGTGGACTAACATAGGCTGATGATGATGATGAGATGTTATCCCGGTTATTTCGGCCTATCAACTGCTAGAACCCTGATCGATACTTGACGATGCCATCATGCCACGTACCTTACCTGACCTCAGTTACTTAATAACTTGTCCTCATTCGACCATGTCATTCCCATTGCTCTCTGCAGCCCCACAGTGAACATCGAAATCCGCATATTTCGAGAATTTTTCTTCGTCTATTGAAGTCTTCATTGAAGTGACAGACATAATTCCTGGTAATTTGCGGATTTCGAAGTTCGATGTACTAGACCTGGCCTGTAGTGTAGGGTTCCGTAGTTATTCTAAAATGGCTAGGCCGATTATGTTCGTAATAGTTTTGTTTTTCAGTACCTATATTCTACAGGGTGTTTTTTTACATTTCCGATAAATTGGACAGGTTACGGGACATTAATAGAAGTTGCCTGGTATAACGACTTTTGTTTCGTAACATTTTTTTTTTTGTTTTCATATAATAATAAGTGTGAGAGAACTAGTCCGTGGGCTACTCGGCCTGAAATTAGAAAACGGTATAATTTGGGGGTACCAAGTGTCCTTTTTACAGTAGTTAGACATATTCATAAGGATGTTAAAAAAGTATGATAGACATCTCAAAGTGGTAGCTAATAGGCATACGGGCTATTTCAAGATTTCCGTTGTATGACAGGTAATGCCCCCTTGTGGGGGGCTACGCCCCCCCGTCCCCCCTTTTTTTTGGTTTTACAAGGATGACGATGCGTAAACAATTAATTAAAAGTAAGTAGGTCTTTTATTTATCCGGGAAACTACGCTCGAAACCTAACCAATCCAAGTCGGTTTTACCCTGATTTGTTACTTGGATTGGTTAGGTTTCGAGGCTAGAACGGATTGAAAAGGGTAAGTAATATAACGTATACCTTTTTGTAGAACTTAACCTAACTTACTTTTTTGGCAATTATATTTATATCGTTATATCAGATGTTAGTATATGTTTTAACTTTTATACCTTTATATTGATATATGAAACGGAATTCGTTAATATGTACGTTAGACTAAACAACGGTATATATTATTAACGTTATATTATTTTTGTATTATACTATTTGGAAATAGATGTTTAATACATTATACCTAGGTAACGTTAGTATACGTTTAGATTAGATTTGCATTTTTTTTTTGGCATGTAGCCACATGTTCGAAACTTGCCTTTTTCGTCAGGCAGAATTTACTGCGAGGGTGAAAATTTCTGCAGTGAACGAGCGAAGCGAGCGAACAAAACCTTCCGGGGCAGATCCGACTCGGATAGGTTAGGTTAGAAGACTAAGGCGGGAGCTTTGCTCCCGCCTTAGTCTTCGAGGTTATTTTTTTTTAGCAACCTAGAAAGTACTCATCTCAGTAACACAGTAAGTAACGTATAGAATATTACTACTACCTCGATTATATTGAGAGGTTGTAATTATTCCTTCTCTGTTATGCTAAAACAAACTATGCCGATACTTTTTATGCACATCCAGATTATGCCTCATCATAAATAGGAGCATCGAAATGATGCTCGAATAATATTCGATCAACTCGAAATCTGCCACAAAGAAATACGCTAAAGTTGAGTATGCCACAACAGTTTCTGCACAAAGCCCATTATGACTACATAGTTTATGTTATTCATAAAAGAATTATACCACAACAGAGTGAACCTAATGGGAAAATGTTTATAAATAAACAATTTATTTCAAATGACTTTATGAGTATAGATTAATCTACTTGACGACTTTAGGAGGATAAAATTTCGAAATAAAAATCGTTATGAACATTGTAGGTAGAAGTATAATTTTTAGTAAGAAAAAAAGTATGAGAAAATTTTTTCGGAGTAATGATGATTATGAGTAAAAAACGGTATTAGTAAAAATATTCGAAGAAAAAATTGTATAATTGCCAATATGGACCCATGATTTTCATATCTTTTGGACCCATGGATAATAAGTTAGAGGGGGGGGGCATTTTTTTAATTCTGAGTGGTTATTTCTTTTCTTTTTATATTCTTATTGAAAGGCCTGTTCAACGATACTCCAGCAAAATAAAAAATATATCTTCACTTAACTGTACTAGGGGCGCGCCACGCAAGCGGTGTGTCATCTAATATGACATTTACATACACTACAACGCATACGCCACGCAACGCGCACGTGCTGCACACGCATCCGCGTGGCTTGGCCTTAATATCTCGTTGAGGTCACAATCGCTGGTTTGTAGAGGCACTATTTCTGCAAGTCACCGCAGGCAGAGGATCGCATACCACACTCAAATGTCATTCGCTTCCCGCGAGGGCGCTCAGAGGTCAGGTAACATAACAGACTTATGATCAGTCGCCTGATAGATAGTCGATTAGTAATAGATTAAATAGTCAATCAAAATAAGTAAACAATTTAAATAAGTAATTTAAAAATACGCCGAAATGAAGTGCAAATCCCGAGGTGGCCGCTCGTTGATGTCTTTTTTGCTGGCACGCGATTGGTTTTATTATAGTTGCCTACAGCGTTGTCTTATGAGTTCATTATAGTTGAGTTGCGAACTCGACGTAAATGTATATTGTATATGATTATAATTTTATGTACGTTTAAATCGAACATTACAGTCGACAAGTAGAAAAAGATTCTTTTCACATCATACTCGTACCTACAAATAATCATTTCTTATTTATATATCCAGATATTCAGCACTGGAGGCCTATGTCCAGCAGTGGACGTCAATTATTTGTTGATGTTCGGTTGATGATGATGATGATGATTCAGCACTGCTTCTTAAGGGGTACGAATAAGACAAGTTTCCCCTATATTGGGGCGGCCACGGTGCTCAAAAACTGAACAAGCACTAAGTCTCTAAACGTCATAAATAATAAAATATCATAGAACAAGTAACCCAGAAGTGTCCCGCAATCTTGCGAATGTCGTCGACCCAACGAGCCAATGGGATCAAGGGCTCTTTCATCCGAAATAGGCCACCAATCCGTGAGAACTTTAGTCCACCTGCCGTCACTCTGCCTGTAATGTAACACCAACAATACAAAATGTATATTATAAAGAAGGTGGTCATGAGTATACCGACAGACTTGAAAGATGTATTCCTGACCACATTTTGAGAATATAATGCCATATGAACTTTTCTGAATTCGGCTTAATTTTAGAGATAACGAAATGTTTGTTAAAAAACAATTTTCATAATAACTCACTGAAAAATGCATCCACATCCCGTTTTCGTCTTGACCCAGTATTGGCGTTAGAGAAAATGAGAAATAAATTTGCGAACAAACTTAACACCTTCGCTGCGGTAATTAGCTTAATTCATAATTTACCATACTTTGCAAGGGGTCGAAAGACCCCCCTACCGCATTGACGGTGTTAAAAAACACTTAAAAAATATTTCCCTACAATTTTTTACTTGACAATCTGGTTATGTATAAACAAACTAAAATATCAAAAAAAAACTTTTTTTTTACAATTGCGAAAAAAAAAACATTTTTGTCGCACGTGCATGATGTATTGATGTAGCTTGACTTTAACAAACCGCTTTGATTTGATTAAATATTTCCAATAAAATTAAATTAAATATTTATTATTATTATTATTTCATTAAACATATTAGTACATTGTGCATCAAGGGAGGTAAGTACGGAATTACTAAAGAGAGTGTTAGAAGCCACACGCCGTTATGCGGAGGGCTTTTATGACTCGAGTTAGTATTCCGTTTCCCGACCGTGATGCACACAATGTTTTTCATCACTCTTGTCGACAAAAAAATAAGTTTTAAGACATAATTTTATTAAATGACGTACTGACATTTCCATTACTCCCTAGGGAATTTCACTTTTCTATTACTCCCGCTACGCGCGCAAGCAATAGCGCGCTTAGACAGCAAGTGTGATGAAAAAATACGTAGATACACCTAGGTATGCTAGAATTCCTAGTACTAACCTACAAAACCTAGCAATACCACATAAATCACATTGGCACCGCGTCGCTCCTACATTCCTTCATTTCGAAACACTTGCGAAACAACTCAACAAGTGTACGGCAAATCTAATCAAAAAGGTCCTTCCTTTATACAAAACTAATGTCACTTACGCCATTTGTTCCCTAGTACGTGTTTAAGACGTTTGAATTGAAAAGGGCGTTCGTTTGTATGAAAATGGCGTCACTTACGTCCTTTAGGATATAGGAAACGAGCGCGTGCCGAGTCGTTATAACGTGTATTTAGGTACATAATATTGACAAATTGTAAATAGTGGAGACTAAGATTTCCTGCTAAAATACCTCTATGGGTACGGAGCGTAGCCATAGACTATAGAGTGAAATAAAATAATTCAAATGTTTAATAAGTAGCCATAGCCACTTAAGTTGTGCCGTAGATAACAGATTTTGTTTATAATCTACCCTTACTCGACAAAAAAATAATGGGCCGAACAGGGTTATAAGTTTAATTTTATTAATTTATTTTTTGAGTATTGAAAGTGATGTACTCCGGGAACTAAATTTCAGCGAAATCATCAACGATTTTTCGGCGAAAAAAGCTCAGAAGATTCCGTTCGTTAACGCTAAAAATTATTTTCAGATAATTCTCGTTTCCGATTATATTTATGTGTTTGTTAAATAATAAAATAATCTATACTTGTATCCACAAAAAAATATTTATTGAAAAACTTGACTGAAAAAATTGGCTACTTTATTTGGAATATAATTGGGGGCCAGGGGCCCTCCACTCCTATGCTGCCCCGAAGCCTCCCAACCTCTAAATCCGGTCCTGGTATGCGCTGTTCCGTTCGAAAAGAGAATATTTGAATGTTGTCATGCCCTTATCGAAGTCAACCTTGGCGATAACTGGCAGTTTAGTTGCGCAATGCCTAAACAAGTGCAACGTACCTGCGCTCAATTTACACAAGTTATGCGCAGAAGTGGGCATGCGGCATAGCGCGGCTTAACGACAAAATTTAATAGCTAGCGGCTCTACAGAGTATGTACTACGAAATTCGTAAATAAATGCCATAGCATGCATAGAATGATTCTTTGCGATAAATTATACCAGTGTGTTATATCATGCAATTTATTGAAACCGAGGATTGAGATGGAGATTTCCACTAAATTGCTTTTGGTAACTGTGGTTACCAGTTATCACTCTTATTTTACATAGGAATAAAGCTCAACCAAAATTTCAAAGCAAATGAGTGGTTAGCCAAAGATTGAGGTTTCAGCCGGAAAACCCGATGGCTTATTCCTAAATATTACGTGTAGATGCCTAAAGATAGCTAAATTTTAGTTCAATGGAAAATGCAAATGTCAAAATATAAAATACATCAGCATAACCTAATTGGCTTCATTGCTTCTGTTCAGACTAATGAATTTTTAATAATTAAACAATTTGTCAGCCTTCGTAGCCTAGTTGGTAGTGACCCTGCCTACGAAGCTTCCGGCTTTGAATCCCGGCGAGGGCATTATTTGTGTATTTATTTATCGCAAATATTTGTTCCTTGGTCATGGCTGTCTATGTATTTAAGTATCTATATGTATCTATCTATTATATATATCGGCGCTTGGTACCCACATCACAAGCCTTAATTCAGCTTACCGACTACCGTGGGACTAAGTCGATTTGTGTAAGATCTCCCAAGATATTTATTTATTTTATAATGATAGTGGGACAACCCTAGTGGGACACTGCGTAAGCCTTGACTGCATTGACTGGGTGACTGGCTTCGACGAATGATTAGTTGATCATACAGCTATCGAAGGTCATCCATGGCCATTCATACTCGTATACTGTAGGTAAGTAAAGTCCATTTCAAATACGAAGGCCCGAATCCACTTGACAAAGTCATTAGGCGTCAAAAATAGGATCGGTGATAACAAAAGATGGCCAGAGTGGCCAGACCCTTTTGTGGCGTGATATTTATGGCATATATCGGTATACGACACATGCCAATTTGTAGTGGACCAATTCAATGACAAAAGTTTCGAGTGGAATCGAGCCTTCGTATTTGAAATTGACTATATGTATACCGGCTGTCAAATATTACATTTTTGGGGCAAGTGCAGCGACTGTACAGTCAAGGAAAGTCCATGATATTATTGTAATACGTTGTCATTCAATTTACATAGTTAATGTATACAACATTTCAGCTCAGTCCGTCATCACCAGGAAATAAATGAAATTGGACTAGAAAGATTTAATGAACGACAAACATCAGGACAGGTAAACTAAATAAAAGCTTGTTGAACTGTACACAACGCTATAATATTTATAAAATGATAGTTTTCTGTAAAACCATTTGTTTAGTTCTGCCTTCGTCCAATATCAGAAAGAGCGCCTGCTAGTAAACAATACTGAGTATCCTATGATAACATTGCTATTACAATATGGTAGGCGCATTCATTTAAAGCGCGTAATATTATGTTTCGTTTTCGCCTAATAGCGAATCGTCATTACTGTGAATGTTTAATGTGTAGGCGTATGAAATAATCTTACATGTATTGTAAATCAATGATTTAAACATAAATAGCTATTGTTTACTCTCGGTTCCAGGCTTTTAACATGTTTGCATTATTATTTAAATAGGGTTCAAATACGTTTCGTACCTATTATTAAGGAAGGGCAGCGTTGTCGTCAAATCAGAGCGAGCTTGGACTTTTATTTAACCTTACGTATTGTTAGGTTAGAACAGCGAATGCTCTTTTAGTTTAACCGCACCTTAAAGGTGCGTTCAAACTAAAAGAGCATTCGCTGTTATTGATTGGTTGATTTCGTAGAACGAACGCTAGAACAGCGAATGCTCTTTTGGTTTAAACGCACCTTTACAACGTGTTATTACTCGTTTCAACTTAAACTGACCCTTGGCTTCCTTTAACTAAACTTCTAGGGTTTTTGGTGAGATGTAGTTGAGTTAAAGAAATCCAGGGGTCAATTTTTAGCTGTAACGTGTCATAACACGTTGTAACACAAAGATGAACCTTAAGGGATGTGAAGTAAGTTATTCGAAAGGAAATAGTGAGCTCCTTTCGAATAACTTACTTCACATCCCTTAATTTAACTACACTGCACCAAAAATGCTGGAAATCGTACGATGTCTGTTTATCACCTATTTATACCGGTATATATTAAACCCTATTTTTTCCCATTAGATCGGATAAGAAAGTCCGGAAAGTACTTAGCTCGCCTTTATTACCTATCACCATCATAAACCGTCGGCCGCCATCTTTGACCGTTACACCAACTTACGTTTGCGGGCGGTCAACTGGCGAACTACGCATCCGTACTCGAGGGCCTAACACAAACGTCGAAAAACGTAAAAGGGCTTAATTATAAAAAAAAACATAATAAAACCGAAAGGCCTTTGATAAAAACAAAAATTAAACCTCGTAATTTTTCTGTGTCTCAGTGTATTTCTGACCACATTTAGAAACTATAATGTCATATAAACTTTTCTGTATATCGCCTAGTTTCAGAATTATTATTTGACCAATTGAAAAAAAACATATTTTGTAATTGTTACTCAGTACAAAAGGTCAACCGGAGGTCAACCGCCGAATCCAGCTCGGTTGGGCAGCGTTCGGGAAACGGCGCGATATCTTTTCGTCCGACATACCTCGGCTCAGTGCCTTAAGACGAAAGTCTACAATCAACCTGTGTTACCAGTGATGACTTACGGCGCCGAAACGTGGTCCTTCACCATCGGCCTCATGTCTAAACTCAGAGTCGCTCAACGAGCTATGGAGAGGGCTATGCTCGGAGTTTCTCTGCGTGATCGAATCAGAAATGAGGAGATCCGTAGGCGAACTAATTTTACTGACATAGCCCTCCGGATTAGCAAGCTGAAGTGACAATGGGCAGGCCACATTGCACGCAGAGCAGATGATCGATGGGGTCGAAAAGTGCTCGAGTGGAGACCACGGCTAGGCAAACGCAGCGTAGGATGTCCACCCACAAGATGGACAGACGACCTTGAAGGTCGCCGGGACACGCTGGATGCAGGTCGCATCTAACCGGTACATGTGGAGGTCCAGAGGGGAGGCCTATGTTCAGCAGTCTTATGGCTGAGATGGTGATGATGATGACGATAACAAAAGGTCTTTTAACGCCGTTGGTGCCATTATGGATGGAGAATCGTCTCAGTAACCTCATTAATAGATGTCAAAAAGTTATATAGAAATCAAAAAATGGATGGTTATATTATAATCTTTCGGGTTATATAAGAGCCCAGTGTATATCGGCGCACCATATTTGACAAATGCAAATAGAAATATTATAGCATATCAAAACTTTAATGGACCAATCATAACTGTTTTTAAATAGCGGTTTAAAATCTAGGATACCAATGTAGACATTCTTTGGTGTGATGTATTGAAGAGAGAGGGGGTGAGGGACATTCGTCAACAAAATTTCAGGACCGTTTGAAAGGCCATTTAGTTAGGTGTGCAGCTTCCATTTTTCCAGTTTTCATTTGCTCGTAGAGTAAAACCTAACTTACCGATACTTGCAAAGTCATGGTCAGTGCTCGGAGAAGTCATCGTAGAAACAGATATTGACATAGGACAAGACTGATTATAGAGTCGATATTATTATACAAGGTGGAATTCGACGAGGGACCTTTACGGAAATGGGAGATAGTTAAGGCTATACTGAGCAACTTTTACTATGGGACCAACCCCGAAATCGTATAAAAAAAACTTATCCATACAAAAAGGTACGGCATCAACGGCATGTATACACACAATGTATGAAAGTCATTTTTTTTTTACGATTTTGGGGTTGGTCCCATAGTAAAAGTTGCTCAGTATAGCCTTAACTATCTCCCATTTTCGTAAAAAAATAAAAATAAAATAAAAATAAAAATCTGTCACTGATTTATGAAAGTGGCATGCTTGAAATATTTTGTGATGACAATTTCAATTAATACAAATTATTTGCTTAATTAATTATAAATATTGGATAATCCTTATCTAAAGAAATATATTAATAATAAATCATAAAGTAAAATTATTCTAGATAAAATAAGTATCAAAGTTTCTACAAACAATTAAAATTAAAACTAACTTAAAAACAAAAAGACTAAAAATAACATATTATAATTAGGAAAATAAGCCGCCCATCGTCGTTCCGGGTGCAACTCTACTTTCGTTTGCTTAATTATGGATATTTCTGAATATATAAAATATGGTGCAAATGAATATAGTTAATAAGTGGATTATAATATGGATAATTAATATGAACATACCTGATGTATGATGAATAAATGTCAATGAAAAATATAATTAAATATTGTACATAATGCGACTCATTGATCTTGTTCTATTGCCGTTTTGCAATTGTTTTGCGATGACTTATCCGAGCACTGGTCATGGTAGAGATACTGTCCCTGGTCCGTGGCGAGGTGCGACCGCAAAGTTAAGTTGGTGCGGCCGCGGTCAGCGCCGGCTTCCGCGTTCGGGTGCATCCTCTTAAGGGGAAGCGGCAGTTTACAAATAAATAAATATTTATTTAATCTTTATTGCAGAAAAAAGAAAAATAAGAAGTACAAAAGGCGAACTTAATGCCATAGGGCATTCTCTTCCAGTTAACCTTTAGGCGAAGCAGAGAAGTTGTGGGCAGTGCTATATTTAGATTTAGATATATCCTAAATTACTCTATTCTAAATATAAAATACAATTAAGACACATATTTATATACATGAAATATATAAATAAAAATCTGGGACATCAAGTTTATAATTATGAGAAGCTTGAGGCCTACCGCTATTGGGTCGATTGAGAAAATATAAGAATAATACTTATTTTATTAATCTAGGTCATTTTACATTATTACCTCCTCATTCATAAACGTTTACTAACTTAGCAAGCTGCTATAAGTATTGTTTTTCCCTTTCGGTCTTGTCAATTATTTTGTGAGTTTAGTGCCATTGAAGAAGATAGGTATAGGTACAAAATATTTTTTCTGCCCTCCGGCCGGCAAACAGCACTTTGCCGGCCGCTGCGCTAAACTAAGTTGCCGCCTGCCGGCTCCGTTGAGCAGAAAAATAGTATACACATTGACCGTTAAATAGGAAAGCCTCGGATCACATGTTTTCACAATTACACGTCATCCGAGATATTTCCCACTTAAACGGCCTTGGCATGTAATCTACTATCATAAAATCGATGACATATGTAAGTACTTACAACTACTTACAATTACTATTACTTCTTATATACTAAAAATAATAAAATAAATAATGAAAGTGTATAAAACATGTATTTATATTTAGGTACTTAAAGTCGAATAATCAAAATATATATTTAGTCTGTAATGCATTGCATATGTTTACCTGTTGACGTGTAAAATACATATAACTTTTTACAAATAAACAATCTAGGTATCTATCTAAAATCTATAGACTATGAATAGCTTTATAGCTCTTAGAAGTCTTTGTGGTGCTATTTCGTATGTACCGTTTCTCTAGTGCTGTAATAAAGTGAATCTTTCTAGTAGGTACCGGGGTCGCGTTTTACAAAGTTACAGCTGTTTGCCTCTCTTTCTAGCCAATATGTACGTGCGTTAGAGAGGCAAACAGTGAAATTGTAAAAAGTAAATTTGTAAAACGAGATCCTGGACGTCCTATACAAAATTACAAACACATCATCCAACTTCACCAATCTAGCTGCCCCTTAACAGCGAGCGCGTCCAACGCTGCGCAAACGCATTCTCCCGCGACCGCCGCCCGCGCAGCACGTGTACCGCATACCGTGTACCGCGTACCGTATAGAGTGTACCGAAACCCGTGTACCGTGAGTGATGTGAGTGCTTACAAGGATTTAAACAGTGAAATGGTATAAATACGGTAATTAGGGAAACTGTAATGAAATTTTTCTAATATTTACACATACCTATCTATATTTACACATACCTATCTATATTTTTTTGTATTAGGTATAATATTGAAAATAAGTAGAAAACAAGAATGCGATTCGATAGCCAACTAAATTGTTTATCTTCGAACACAATATCTCACTCGTAACTTCAAAAACACCAGAGATACAATGGTTTGAAATTTAGTTGTTTCATTGATCCACAACTTACCCTAATTGAAAAACTTGATTGTTTTGTAGTAGTTAAACCTCTATAAGTAACTATTATTTCATACTTAATTAAGATAATTTACGGAAGATATAGCCCGCATCAACCACCTACGTCAGACTTTGGTAGACTCGCGTTTTTTCTATGGAATTTGACATTAACTTAAAGTTTTTCCTGATAGGTATGTTTAAAAAATTTATTGGGTTGTAAGAAGGCTAATACTAAAGAAAGAGTAAATATTTGTAACTGTAAATATAAATATGTACTTATAATTACTTGAATGTTGAACTTTCACCAATCTTTATCATTTCCGAGTAAAGTGTCAGATTCGAGTCATAAAATGTTTCGTCGTTTTTTCTAACCTACATAGGTATTCTTATTAAATGGGTCAAAATTCTTTTCGTTGTCCTGTTTCATACCGATCTGTCTAAATGTTGACAGTGCGTGGCATGTGTCGAGCATCTTGTATACATAATACAATATAAGTGACGATATACTAGATAACATAATAGGTACACGACGAAACTTAAATACATAAAAAAACATAAGATACTTAAAGATGCTAAAATACATTAGAAAACAACCATGATTGATAAACATATTTTTTTGTCATAATTACACAAATTAGTTAATCGGGATTCAAACCTGAGACCTCCAACTTCGCAGGCAGGACCACTATTGACTGAGTTACGGAGGCCATTAAAAACTTTATTATTGCTGTCAACTTCCCGATACGGATAAACTTATTCAGTGTAAGTAGGACCAATGTCAACGCTATAAAAATACCGCTATCAAAATCTCGTTCAACTCAAGCTGTTCAAAACAAAATTTTATTTTGGAATATAAACCAATTCACGGTCGGAACAGATAATATTACGGAACACTTCAATTTTACAACTTAGGGCGGGTTGTACCAAACACGGCAATCATAGTTTGAAAGGCCGATCAATTACCTATCATCATCAGCCTATGATAGTCCACTGCTGGACGTTATTACCTATAAAAATTATAAAACATCCCATACGGTACAATGCATTTTAAATGGCGAACAGTTTGACGCTGACACCTGGCCTTAATAAGTAATTTTATTACATTTTTTATTTTATTTTATTCGGAAAAACAACAACTTAAAATTACAAAGACTTTGACTCTGGTAAAAAATTATAAGGCTAAAATTAAAAGGTTTGTATACCTACCTAGGTACATTAGAAATTAGAAAAATTTTACTATGAAAGCTAGCTATAAGATACAATCAAACTTACCCCCTTATTCATAAAGGTGCATTTAGAACAAACGAGCATTCGCTATTCTAACCCCCTACTCTACGGATTTCGATCGTTACACAAAACGTGATTCGTTGATTTCGTAGAGTGGGGGATAGAATAGCGAATGCTCGTTTGGTCTGAATGCACCTTAAAAGTCTCCCTCCTTCGCAAGCCGATAAATATTGTTTGTCTTTCGGTCTTGTCAATAAGTTCATATGACCAAAAGGGACAAAATATACTACTTGCTAAGTGACGTTTATGAATAAGGGGGTTACAATTTACTCCCTGCTGCCAAACTATGTATGTTGTGCTCATATTAACGTATCTAATAGTAATAAATTCTTAATCGGCCGACATACGTTTTGTTTACATAATTAAACGGAAACATTTCCCGTTATATAACGTTATGGCATTACGAGTATGCAAAACATTCGCATGAAGTTGGAACGCGTTAAATATGTATTTATACCTTTTATAAATAAGAGATAAACCTAGTTTATTCAGGAAAACAGCGCACCAAAAATGGATAGTGAAATAAATAATAGATGTCATTCAATTCATTCATTCCATTCGTGTCAGATTTGGTGAATTTACCTGTAGGAACTTCATAGGTACACTCAAAATGTGTAAGAATCAGAGATCGTACGTTTTCCAGCGTTTTTGGTGTAATGTAGTTCAATTAAGGGATATGATGTAAGTTACATATTTATAAGGAGATAGTGAGTTAAGTGTTATTACTCGTTTCAACTTAAACTGACCCTTGGATTCCTTTAACTAAACTTCTAAGGTTTTTGGTGAAATGTAGTCGAGTTAAAGGAATCCAGGGGTAGCTGTAGCTGTAACGTGTCATAATACGTTGTAACACAAAGATGAACCTTAACTAGCTATCTCCTTTCGAATAATTTACTTCACATCCCTTAATTGGATTACAATGCTGGAAATCGTACGATGTCTGATAAGAATAATGAAATGTGTAAACATAATAAAGGTGATAAATACCTAAATGACACGAATAATGCCTTCGCCGGGACCTCAAGCTTCGTAGGCAGGGTCACTACTTCTCCAACTAGGCTACGGAGGCTGAGATTAAAGAGGGCACATTATAAATAGTCTACTTATATCTGATAATACGCCTAAATAATAATCTAAGCGGCCGACTTTCCATCACCGTTGTTTATTTTCATTGCGCGTACTTTCTACCGCGGCCGCTCTGCTTGCTTGACTCAACCGCATTTTTGTGGCTCGGCAACGACATGAACATCTTTTAATACTTGCTTGCATAGTCACCGTCAGGGGCCCGTTTCTCAAAAGCTTGTAACTTGTAATACAAGTGGAACTCCTTATCTAATTATTAGTTTTTTAATCAACTAAAATCATTTATTTATTATATGTAGGTATACGCTACTAAGCGCTAGCGATTGGCAACTTGGCTAAGCATCCTATTTTTTTTTGTTCTTACGATACCCATGGGAAGAGTTGGGATAGTGACAAATGTGTTACTGCCGTCACCACGCGGTCCAACCAAAGATAAGAAACGTCTAACGGATATTACGCATTGCATGGTCACTTCTTACACAACTCGAAGGAAATTACATGACTGTGTCAATTTGACATATAGCATGTAACTATCGCCTTTCTCTGTCTTTGTTCTCCAGGAGAAAGTTATCATACATTGCCAGATTCATACATTTTGAATATTTTAACAGACTTCAAAATAGGAGATTCTCAATTTAACAGATGTTTTTTGTATGTACGTAGTTTGGTCCAATAGTTTCCGGCCTAAATAATGGCTAATAATTTGAATTATTAAAAATATTAACATTGATTTCGTAAGTGTTCTAAAAATTTGCCTAATAAAAACTAACCCCCCCCCCCCCCCCCCTTCATAATTCATAAACGTTTGTTCACTTAACACGCCGCTAAAGGGACATCTATTTTTCATTTCTATCAGATTCGCCTATGCTATGTGAAGGTGCGGTTAAACTAAAAGAGCATTCGCTGTTCTAACCTCCCACTCTACGAAATTCGATCGGTACACAAAACGTGATTGGTTGATTTCGTAGAACGGGCGCTAGAACAGCGAATGCTCTTTTGGTTTAAACGCACCTTGAGACGAAGTATTATTATTTATGTATCGGGCCGGAAACTTTTGAAACTTTTGTACTACGTATGATGAAAAAAATGCCGATTACTAGATTTCGAGAATCGTGAGTCGAAATTCGTATTTTTTTTATCGAACGGGTATAACCTAGCATTGTACCGAGCAGAAGTTTCATAAGTTGTGAAACTTCCATAAAGAATGTTCTCGAGAATCGAAATTAAGCAAATAATCTAATCAAGCCAAGACCGTGCTAGATACATGCCTTATGGATTATATTCACTGCCTTGTTTACTTATTTGCGCTATAAAATAATTATTTATAACATTTTAATAAGTTCTCATGGAAAATAATTATATTGATTAAATTCTCATGAAATTTTCGAGTATGTTCCTGCAATTTAAATAATGATCTGCAACTTCTACATTGCTATAACCCCAAGATGGCACCAAATCGAAGTCTGATGATGGAATCTTGGAGAAAGCTTTTTATTTTTTATTGCTGCTTATTATCTAATGTTGTAATTTGTAATTACCTATGTTGTATTCTAATGTTGTTGTAATTTGTCAGCCTCCGTAGCCTAGTTGGTATTGACCCTGCCTACGAAGCTGGAGGTTCCGGGTTCGAATCCCAGCGAGGGCATTATTTGTGATTTATTTATCACAAATATTTGTTCCTTGGTCATGGCTGTCTATGTATTTAAGTATCTATATGTATCTATCTATTATATATATCGTCGCCTGGTACCCACATCACAAGCCTTAATTGAGTTTACCGTGGGACTAGGTTGATTTGTGTAAGATGTCCTAAGATATTTATTTTTATTATTACCTAAGGGTCAACAAGAGTTTATTCATAAATGTAACAAAAAATAAAAACCATATAAAAAACTAGTATTAATCTTGATGTTGCCGGGTGCTCTGGGTAATTATGGTGGGGATAACTACTCCATCATGAAATCCAAATAGTTGTTTTACAGATCTGAATTTATGCCATGTGCCGCGGATGCACATACTTGTGGCACGAATTATCGATATTATTATTTTAGCCCAACAATTACATGATTTGTAATTACCTTATTTACCCACATCTAACCAGGAAATGTTTCTAGAAATAGATACTAAAGATGATTCCTAGATACTCGTACTTGCAGTTACTTAATATCAAACGGTCCACCGGGCGAGTTACCCAAGACTCTATGTAACGATTTGTCAACTTCGTTGAGTAACGTTACAACGATAATTCATAACACTCATATAACGTTTCGTCACCCAGGAGACATTAAAGTCTTCCTTTTATAATGAAGTCTTTGATAGACGTTAGTTATACAATGCACGTTGCCGATATGTACAGTCAAACACAAAATAAGGTGTATACAAAATACAAAAAAAATTGTCACAGTGCAACGTAATTCTGTGTAATAAGAACGTTGTAACGTAACATATTTATGAGCGGATTTTTTCGATACTTATTTTTGCACTTCACTGTACTAGACGCGTGTGCAGATAATAATGAATAACTGTTTATTCAGTCAGCCTCCATAGCCTAGTGGGTAGTGACCCTGCCTACGAAGCTGGAGGTTCCGGGTTC